>JASDQU010243823.1:214621-225523 GCA_032191745.1 Picea mariana
TAGACCAAGGACTGCAGATGAATCCAACTCGCTAGGAGCCGAGTTATTGACAAGAGGGCTACCCACATCCCAAGCAACAAATTGACAAGACGCATGATGACAACACATGAATTAAAATGCGCAAAAGACCAGAGGATTCTTGTTCCTTACAAGGCAGCCTGTAGGTGAAATGACTAGGACCAACCACCATTTCCAGCTCGACTTAAGACACAAGGCGCATAATCGCCAATTAACCGTTAAACTATAGGTTTTTTTTTAAATTACAACTACTAATCCCTTGACAATTACTCTTGCACAAGAAATTGAACTATTATGCCAATAAACTATTATGTCTAACAATCTTATTAATTCAACATTTGTTACTCTGTCTAACAAAGGTTTCTCCTATTATGTTTAATAAAAATCCAATAAGTATTAAACTTTTACATAATTTAGCATTAGTAAAAAAATGAATATTTTCTAACGCCATCTACTTTTATTTTCTTTAAGTTCAATTCACTTTAAGGATATGTTAGTTAAGGTAATTTAAATGTATGTAAAATGTTGGTTAAAATTTCCATTATGAAGATGGTTTACGTGGAGTTTGACCACCTTGAAGAAAATAATATTATTTCATTGTCTAACAAATATAGGTTATTGCTATCCAAAAGTATAAGCTAGAGATCTAAACCAAAGAGGGGTATCTCTCTCTATTAACCATCAGATATCTGTCTATTTAACACATGATAATATTGTCAAAATATATAGATTCGCTGTCATCTTCTGAATGTTATCTATCCACTGGATATCTATTGATAAGTCTAACGGTAACGAAGGATAATAAGAATTTTAACATTAAAGAAGTAAATGATGATATTGTAGTCTACTTTATAATGCCATCCTTTAGACATCTATGTATCGCTCTATGATGGTAAGTTGTAGATCACTATATATAGAATCCTTTAAATAAAACTCAGAGATAGATATAATCAATGCTGTCAAGATTTTCCTCCCATTCAGAACGCAGGTAATACTGTCTAACCGACGCAGAGATAAATACTTTATAAAACGTTGTCCACGAGTGATCAATTCGCAGTCAGTAAATGGAGGGTATGGCTGGCAGAAATATAGATACAATGGCTAAGAAAGAGAAGATGAAGTTGCTATCATTACATATAAATAAAAAGAATGCATACAATTGCA
Source organism: Picea mariana (assembly GCA_032191745.1). NCBI lineage: Eukaryota > Viridiplantae > Streptophyta > Pinopsida > Pinales > Pinaceae > Picea > Picea mariana. Next base: position 215,804 of record JASDQU010243823.1, read on the forward strand.
TGGTAAACATGTGGTCAATCACAAGGAAAAACCGTAGCCATTCACAGGGTAAAAACTCAGTCAAGCGCAACAAACCGTTCGTTGTCAGCTACAGTATAAAAACACAAACATTCAAGATGAAAATTCGCTGCCATTCAAGGCATGAATTCACTGTCATTTACGGTATAAAAAAAATCATTCAAGATGAAATTCGTTGCCATTCAAGGAACGAATTCATTGTCATTGATGGTATAAAAAAAAAAGAATTCAAGGTGAAAANTGTCAAGTTTAATTCTATTAATGCAACAACAAAACTATAATACCACAGTAAAAGGTAATAAATATTTCGGTCCATTATGTTCCCTGTCATAGCAATTAAAATTTGTAGTCAAGTTTAAGTTGAATAATACAATAGAAATAAACATATATAAGGTCGTTCCAACAAACATTTACCACCCAACCATAGTATCAAAATCCCAAACACAACTGTTCACAGCAGTCACACGCACTTACTACAGATTATTTAAATTCGCAGTAATATATATATATATATATATATATATATATATAAAGCGCAGAATAATTAACCAATAATGTTGTCATTTAAATATATAAGATGGAAGAGGTCATTTCAAAAACGTAGAGGTCTTTTCATCAAAATGCAGAGATCATTTCATCAAACACAGAGGACATTTCATTAGAAACGCATAGATCATTCATCAAACATAGAGGACATTTCATTAAAAATGCAGAGGACATTGCATTAAAAAGGAAGAGATCATTTCATCAAACATAGAGGAAATTTCATTAAAAACGTAGAGGACATTGCATTAAAAATGGAAAGGTCATTCATCAAAACATAGACGACATTTCATTAAAAATGCAAAGGACATTGCATTAAAAAAGAGGATATCATTTCATCAAATGCATAGATCATTCATCAAAACGCAGAGGACAATAAGCGGATCGTGGAAGGAAAGGATTTAAACAATCGTAGAAATACTCACTCGAAAAAGACGAGAGGAAATCCATTGACCAGGAAAAATCAACAGGGGTAGACAGTTGGGCAAAAACATCCTTCGCTCATCATCCATGCACAGAAAAGCAGGGCGTTAGGATCTATAGGTCTATTAAAACCAAAGTGATGACCATCGATCGGGCTCTTGGCCAACTACTCGTACGTGGACTGATGATTTAGGGATGAGGACAAAGTAAAGAAGAACTCTTCACAATAAATCAATAAAACCAATAAAACAGTCACATCATACAGGGATCGAATGCCAAGGGAATCAAGTCAAGAAGCGATCTTAAGGCTATGGGAAAATTAAGTTCTTGATTACATATCTAATTCAAACACTTTCTTACATAATTAAAAGTACAGAAATGAAAGAACCAGATCAATATTAATCTACCATGCAAAATAAAATCTTGCGTACCATAGCCCAAGGTGACCGCTCCGAGTCGATATTCCATGTGCTTTATGTAGCTCCCATCTGTCGACTGTTGTGACTTCACCAGTACCTCTCACCCAATGCTAGGGGTACTCTTCTTCCCCCTTAGCCCCCCGAGTCACAAAGGGGCCACACACACTGAACCAAAGAAAAAATAGCTCCCAGCTCACCTCGCAAGGCTGAGCTACCACTCCTCATTGAGATGGGTATCTCAACTCCCACAAGATAAGTCACTCAAGTCAAAATTGCTGCAGCGTAATATTACTCATAACATAATAGATCCATACTCCTCCTCCATCCTTTATAAAGAGTTTCTAAGAGATTTCTTTCCCAAATTTCCATGTAATTTAATTTCCAATAATTTCATTTAGAAAAATCCTCCCCGTACATGTGTCACCCATCCCCTTCGCTGCATGAGAAATTAATTTCATTAATTATTTAATTACTGCTATTTTCTTCACCCATCTAGAAGCATTCCTGGAATCGCTCCTAGGTGTCCCCATATTCCCTTACACATTTTAATGACTTACCCCCTTACTAATTTACTAGTTGAGTTCAATTTAGAAAGTTCTTAAAGAAAAGATTCCTTGCTCAGTTAGTCATTCTTCTTTTTCCTTAAGTTTCCCTTTCTCTTTATGTTTCCCCCTTTTCCCCTTAGTTTCCTAATTCTTTTAAATTTCTCTCCTTCCATTTTTATCTAAAACTCGAATTAGCAAGTGTAGGAAATTACCCCTTTTTCCCCTTTCTCTTTTTAATTAATAATTTATTTTATTTTATTAGCATAAGTAGCAAAGAAAATTTTCCCTTTTGGTTAAAATGTAATCCCCAAAAGTAATTTTTTTTTCTTCAATTAATTGAATGGATTAGCCCCTTCTTGTCACATGTTTAATGACGATTATTAGTATTATTTATTTATTTTTATTATATATATATATATATATATATATATATATATATATATATATATACACACACATATTTGTACCACAAGTATCACTTAGACCTATATTTTATTTTCCTAGGCTGGGCAACATTTTATTCAGGAATTGTTTTTTAAATCTTTCTTATTAGATTGTTCATTCTAAGGCCATCTAGTTTTATTCACTTACTAGTTAACAACACGACGTGCCCTTCAGGACGCACTAGGTGTTCCAAGGGTGTCACTCACCTCATTCTTTTTCCCTTGCACGACATTCCCTTCAGGATGCACTACGTGTTGCAAGGGTGCCACTTGCCTCCTTCTGTTTTTCTTGCCCGATGTGTCCTTTAGGATGCACTACATGCTCCAAGGGTGCCACTCGCCTCTTGAATGACTTGGTAGACATCAAAAACCCCTGGAGTCAATACTCCGTCAGGTGATCTTGTGGGAGACTAAGGGCCTCTAAGGAATAAGGCCCCTGCCTTATTGCGTTCCGCTTAGAATCATCATGAGTGGCTGTCGCAGTCTGCCCTCATGACATTGTGGTTTTTCTCGAACTAGGTAATCGTTAACGTATAGTTCAAGCAACGGCATGAGTACTAGTAGGCTGTGGAAGGGATGTTGTCCACACCTCTCCCTCAACGTCTCTGGTAGTCGTTCGTGACCCCTCTACTCCACATGTGAGTCTGGTCGGCAAGCTATCATCAGTCTGCATCATCAATGAATCATGTAAGAATAAAATCCATAATCATAACCTCTAATCAGATGCACATATGTCATATATAGAACAATCAAACCCCAATAGTCCACTCCCCGACTCGATCTAGAGTCCAAGGGTTTCATTGATGCCTCAGCATCCTCGAGTTCCAAATCCTGCACACTCACGAGAACTGATTTAATAGAACCTGCCTAAGTCAATACAAATAAATAACATATAATCACATCAATAATGCCTCATAGTCATAATGAACGACCAATAGTATAATAATCTGGATCACTTGCAAGCAAGTGTCCTCAAAGAATAAATTCTCTTAGTGCGTGCAAGGGAGAGATGTTACATACACCCCCTCTTGGTCTAAAATTCATCCCAAAGTTTCACAATATATAAGTACCAAAATCATATGTATCACAGTGTCATAAGTCTATCTATGAAACAAAAATGGAAACTGGTGGCACATATCATATGCGTCCTCCCAGGTAGTCAAGTGCAGACTATAGTTATCCCACTTGTCCTTGACGTGATCTATTGTTTGACGTCATAACTGTTGGACGTGATGATCCAAGATGTGGATCAGCTCAACTGTGAGTACCCCCCTCATCCGATACTTGCAAGGATCTCATGTCAATAACATGTAAAAAATCACTAATATAACGTCTCAAAACAGATACATGAAAAACATCGAGCATACGCCTCAAAGAATTAGGCAAGGCTAGTCGATAGGCCATGGGCCCCTTCCTCTACACAATATCAAAGGGTCCCATGAACCTAGGGGAGAGTTTAGCTCCCTTTCCAAACTTGATCGAAATCTTATGTGGTTTTACTGACAAGAATACTCGATCACCAACTTTGTAACTACGCTCAACACGGTGCGCGTCGACATAACTCTTCTTCCGATCCTATGATTCTTTGATCGTTTGTATTATTGTTTATATTTGATCTTCCTTTTCTTGGATCTCTTCTGGTCCCACCAAGACCCTATCCTAAAGTCAATCCCAAATCAGAGGCATCTGACACGGTCGCCCATAAAGGAATTCAAAAGGCGCCATCTTAATGGTTCTTTGGTAAGTGTTATTATAAGCAAATTCTACGAGTGGAAAGAATTCTTCCCAACGCTTTTGTTGGTCCATCACGTACATATGCAACATGTCTTCCAAGATTGGGTTTGTTCATTCGGTCTTCTCGTCAGTCTTCAGGTGATACACGGTACTAAATTTAAGTTGGGTTCCCAAGGCCTCTTGGGAACTAGTCCAAAATCGTCTGGTAAACACTGATCCTTGATTGGATATAATCCTATTAGGAATGTCATGCATCCTCACAATCTGACTGATGAAAAGTATACCTATGTCAGTTGCCTGATACGTCGTATGCACGGGAATAAAATGAGCACTCTTCATCAAAGTGTCAACTACCACAAAAATCATGTCATGTCTCCATGTTGTCAATGGCAATCCAACAATGAAATCCATTGAAATAACCTACCATTTAGATTATGGAATATTGTGTGGTTGTAGTAATCTTGATGGATTTCTATGTTTAGAATTTACCTACTGACATTCTAGACATCTTCCCACATAGTTAATTATTTCTGTTGTCATTCCCTTCTAGACGAATAAGGGATTAAGGTCCGCCCTCATCTTCATGACTCCTAGGTGAGCCATGTACATTGCTCTGTGAGACTCGTTTAGGATCAAACTCCTCAACTCATCATTCAGTGGTATGTAAATTCAATTTTTAAACCTCAATAGTCCATCGTCGTCAAACGTAAATCCTTCAAATATTGGTACCATCATTGTGTTTTTTTCGATAAAATCCTCGACCTCTTTACAATAGTCATTGTCGCACTGTAAAGTTAGAATCTTTTCACGTAGATTCGTTTGAAGAGGCAACACCAAAAAGATGCGTGGTATCAAACTCAATGCATCTGTCACTCGGTTCACTGTTCCTTTTATGTAAGTAATCTTGAAGTTGTACTCGCTAAGCAATTCTGACCAACATCGTTGTCGCACATTCAAGTTACTTTGCATAAAGATGTGTTGTAGTGCACAGTGGTACTTCTTTAGTTCAAATTTTCGTCCAAAAATCTAGTGTCTCCAAACCTTCAAGGCATATATGATGGCTAACAACTCCAAATCGTGTGTTGCATACTTCTCCTCATGCCTTCTCAGTTTCCTTGACATGTAAGTGATCACTCGATTGTCTTGCATCATGACTCCACCTAAGCCTTCCCTGGATGCGTTAGTGCATACCAATAAGTCTACATCCATGTCAGGGACCTTTAGTATCGGTGTTTTTTTCAATAGATCCTTGAGCCTTCGAAATGATTCCATGCATTTCTCGGTCCAAACAAGCTTCTTTTTCTTCTGCAATTCCATGCTTGGATTTTCTATCTTCGAAAATCCCAAGATGAACCCTTGGTAGTATCCTACTAAACCCATGAAGCTATTCACTTCCAGGACATTTGTCAGTGTAGGCCATTCCATATTAGCCTCGACCTTTGTTGGATCCATGACAATACCTTTGTCGGAGATGACATGCCCTAAGTAGTGAATCTTATATTGATAAAACAAGCATTTGGACAACTTCCCTTACAATTTATGTTCTCACAGACATTGTAGTACCAAGCGCAGGTGCTCTTCATGCTCCTCCGTCATCCAAGAGGAAATCAAAATATCGTCAATGAATACTTGGAAGAACTTGTTCAATTACTCGTGAAACACCCCATTCATCAAACTCATGAATACCCCTGGGGAGTTTGTCAGTCCAAATGGTAAAATAGTAAACTCGTAATGCCCAAACCTCGTATTAAAGGCAGTCTTAAGTATGTCATCATCCTTGATCCATAACTGGTGATACCCTGATCGTAAATCGATCTTTAAAAACACCGTCACACCCTTCATCTGATCGAACATATCATCAATCCTTGGTAACAGATACTAATTCTTGATCATTGTCTTGTTCAGTTGATGGTAGTCAATGCAGAGTCTCCACGAACCATCCTTCTTTCGTATGAAAATAACAGGCGCACCCCATGATGACACACTCAAATGTATAAGTCCTAGGTCCAGCAGCTCCTTCAGTTGGATTCTCAAATACTATAACTCTGAGGTTGACATTTGATGAGGCGTTCTAGCTATCGGTTCAGTCCCTAGTTTTAGGTCTATGGTAAAATCCAATTCCCTCTCTGGCGGAATCCCAGGTAACTCCTCCAAGAATACATCCGCAAACTATCTCACCACAGGAACGTGTTATAGACCTTTCGCTACTCCCTTCTCCTTTAATGCAAGGATCAAATAAAGCTTACATCCCTTGAGCATGCTCTTCCATAGCTGCAAGGAAGAGATGAACCTCAAGGAAACTCCCTGGTTCCATTGTACAATCACATGTCTCTGTCGCTCATCATCGACCAAGCTCAACCGTTTTGTCTTACACTTGATTATCGCCTCATGCAATTGCAACCAGTCCATACCGATCACTACGTCATAAGATCCTAATATCGTGACATACAGGTTGTCCCTGGTAACAAACTCTCCCAGGTTAAGGGTACAGCCCGTAACCTTTCCTCCAACATTTTGTTTGGCTCCCGAAGCCATCTCTACAAATCTAAATTCATCCTGTTTGATTGCCTTTACCTTAATCCTTTTTAGCGTTGCACCAGAAATGAAACTCTCGGTAGCACCGGGATCTATCCAAATAATGAGGGTGTAATATACCTTAATTTTGACCAATTTTTTTTTTTTATTTCTTCTCCGAAACATTGATCCTAATTAACTTGATAGATTCGTTCTTAGGATAAAATGATCGTTTTCTCTAGTATTAAACTATGATAAGTTTCTTATACTATGGTTATCCATTTTAATCAACCAATATATAGGTGTCTAGGTCATGCTAAGATAACCATCCATTAATCTAACACTTCTGTAAGTTCTAAGCTTCCAAACATTTATATGTGTCATACTATACATAACTCAGACTTTGGAGGACTTAGGATTCATGATCCCAAAAATCTTTCTTACACAAAATAATTCTAAGTGTGGAGAGGGGCAAGGATTCGAGATCGACGATATTGAGAAATCATTCCAACTGTTGCATCTTGGAGCAAGAGATCCATTAGATCAGAACCTCCACATGGTATCACGTTTCTGGGTTCAAAGGTTGGAAGCATTTCTTTTCGACTGCAGAAGTTGCGAAGTGTCGAGTGCCAAGGGCTCGTGTGACACATGGCACATCTGTTAGGTGGGGAACAAGTGGTTGATAGATGGCACAAGACTCATGAAGTGTTGAGCAATGACGGCTCGTGCAACACATGGCACATCCATTAGGTGGGGACCGTGTGGTTGATAGGTGGCGCAAACATACAGCGCACAGAAAAGGCGGAAGTAGACGACATGTGGCATACTCGTGTCACCTTGGAAGGAGTCAACCCATCACTGACTTATCGTTCTTTAAGGTTTCACAAAGGAGGACCACGAGGGTTCAACACTCCAACTCGCGAAGTCGTGAGTTGCGAGTAGTGCTAGTGTTTAGCCTAGCCAACAATATAGGTAGCAGGCGCTAGCGAGGAGGAAGCCCTACCCATATCGCATCTCAGGTACCATAGGTTTGGATTCAAGGGTGTTCGACTCAGGAATTCGCGAGATCACAAGTCACGATAGGCACTTGCATTAAGGCCTTGTTTATGGTCATATCACAAAGGAGTTGAAGAGAGGGAGTCTATTCTAGGTGGCGTAGGTGCATTGTACTGGTAGAGTTTTCATGGAGGGCCTGTGGATTGTGTAAATTGAGGTTCCAATAGGGACTCGAGGGAGCCTTTTTGGCTCAAAGAGAATTTAAAATGATCCTGAGCGGATCTCGGCCATCTTTTTCATGGGAAAGGTATTCGGGTTCCTTAATACAAACCCTTCAAGATTTAATCGTCCTTGATGCAAAGGTTGAAGTTTTTCCTCGGTCTGTAATTGTAAAGTACCCAGTTTGAAGTGCGATTCTTGTTTGGCAAGGAAACGATCATTATAATAATCTACCATATAAACTATTTATAATTTCATCGCCTACGTAGTTTCATACCTACCCTAGATCTGGGCTCAAACTTTTTTCCTGTGTTTAATTAATGCAAGGTTCAAGACTCTTCTTCTTTGCATGTTGCATAATGAAAGTAGAGTAATAAAGAATGATTATATTCTGACTGTCAACGGTATTTCGATATCAATATAACTTCTTGAAGCAGACCATTTCATTGTACTTTTGATTCTAGTGTCAGATATCATATATAAAAAGGGGTTCCATATTTTTAGCTTTCAATTTCATCGTTCTTTACGCATATAGCATTGTGTTTACATGTTGTTGATACATACTATTGATCAGTATATGATTCATATAATACATGAACAAACATATATAATATTAACTATTTATGTTGTAGATAGTCCACTTTTGGTTTTCTATGATGCCAATATAGTTTCCAGAATAATATATATGTATAATATATAAACATATATATAATCCATAGGATTCGTGTTGTCTCGTATTTCTCTACAATTCCAAGTTATACTAGAAAGGAAGTCTCCGCGAAGTGATACGCTTTTCTGAAATTTAATTACAAATACACACCTAAACGTTTATATATGTACAAACTTACTCAAATCGGATTATACATAGATATATCTGCTTAATATTTCAGTCATAGGAATGAACATATGCCTATAAATAGATTTGTTCCTTTCAATGACATCATACATAGATAATCCTACCTAGAATTTTGATTACAGAGTTAAACATATCCTGTAGATGGATTTGTTCTTTCAAGTTCATTTGTATATAGATAGTTTTGCATAGCATTTTATTTTCAGGAGGAACCATTCCCAAAATTTAGTCTTTGATTATAAACTTCATATTACGAACATATGTCATCCATGTAAATTGTTTCAACTTAGCACAATTAGATGCATAATTGTTTTAACTTCATACTACGAACATATGTCATCATTCAAACAAAGAAGGAGAAGATTTACATATCTGAACCAGTGCACAGGAATACAAAGGGAACAACCACATTCCTCCCAACTATAGAATAGGGCAACCAAAATCACTTGCCCAATTCACCCCCTAGCCTGACCATAAATCCATGAGGGCGGACTTGGAAAACTTCTCCTCATAAATGTCCTTCAATTCCAACAGATTCCTCTTGCCTCACACTCACTTAGTAGTGTTCATAACAGCAAGGAAAAAATCAATAGTCTCCTTTTCCAGCATACTTGGCAGCGTCTTGCCTCCTCACATATGCTATTTATCAATTTGCCTAGGTCTTTTCCCTCCCTTGGGAATTTTCTCAGCTTTCTAAATCCTTGATTTTCAGGGGCTTCCAATGGCCAAATCACTAATTTTCCACTTGTAATAATCATCCTAGAGGTAGTTCCAACATGTTCCCCACTCATGGAGTTATGGTTAGCTAATTTTAACACGGCTATTCCATTTGTCCTCCTGAAATCAATATAAATATTCTGTTTTTATACAAGTGTCATAGTCAAATAGTTAGTTGAGTCTAATCAGATCTCTTCCCAACAGTCATAATAATTTAATTACAAATATCAAATTTGAAATTCAGAATTTCCATAAATGGAAAAAAATTTCCAAATTCAAATTTACTAAAAACAGAA
>JASDQU010243824.1:1183-14193 GCA_032191745.1 Picea mariana
TATATTTAAATTATATAATTATTAAAAGAAATATATAATATGGAATTTCAGTTATATAATTATTAAAAGAAATATTGATAATAATACTTGATGGATGCTAATTTAATGTGGAATTTTAATTATATAATATTTTTACCAGCATGAGATGAAAAATTATATAATAAAAAATTGAAAAACATGATTTTCCATTTATATAATCATTCTTGATGAGAAAACAATGGAAAAAATATAATAAAAAAAATTACAAGGAAAAAAATGAAAAAAATATAATTTAATAATATTAATATATTAAAATAAATTTATAAGCTGACTTTTTTGAAGTAGAGATGGCTATGGTAAACTTTTATAGGGAATTTTGAATAACTTAGAAAATATTAGTCAAACATAATAGAATTATTATGAGATGTCATAGTAGTGTATCGAAAAATATGATAGATATGGTAAACTTTTTAAGAAATTTTTGAATGATTTGGAAAATATCGATGGCCACTTGTTTGTCATTTTCCAATATGGTTTTGTTATGCTACTCTATTTTTTCATCAGAAGAAAAATAAGAGAAAAAACAAATATCTTTCAGTATTTGAATATTGAAACACAACTTTTAGTTGAAATTGTTGCTGATCCACTCAGTAAGATTGATAGATTGGACCCCCTCTTGATTGATTGCCCCCACCCTGTTTCCCGGCCTACCCGTCCAATCTTGCCGGGAAACCGGTAAACAACCGACGGGAGACAGCCTCCTCCCGGATCACCCTGGAAGCCAGTTCCATTACGCGCCGAAAGGGCAGCTTCGTCAATGGGAATTTGTATACGTAATTGAGGGCATTTCAGGCCTACCATTGTCCCCTTTAGTTGACGTTCAGCAGCAAGAACGAAAATGTGCCCCTTGGTAAGCCTGTAGCTTTTCACTGGGCATCTCGTTTAGTCAACTACATTCATTTCTTTTCATAAATCGAACAGCGGGATCCCGGCCCGACCGCCCGCCCCTATCCTTTCACTTTTTATCTTATTAGCATATCTTTAAAGTAGGGGAAAGTAAACACCGAAGTGAAGTGGGGTGGTTATGTTGTTGAAATATTTTCAACAATCTTGTAACTCCAAATCTGAATTGATTACTTGCAAGCACACCTACAATAGTCACAAATATGTAAGAAGACTTTTCCATAGAGGAAGGGAAAAGGAAGAAGAAGAAGCAATGACACAAAACCAAGGTGGAAGAAGAACCACCTCTTAAGAACTGATGTAATTAACCATATGAGAGATGAAAAAAGATAACATAATACATACCCTTGTGTTCTCANTGAAACACAATTTTTAGTTGAAATTGTTGCTGATCCACTCAGTAAGATTGATTGATTGGACTCCCTCTTGATTGATTGCCCCCACCCTGTTTCCCGGCCTACCCGTCCAATCTTGTTGGGAAACCGGTAAACAACCGATGGGAGACAGCCTCCTCCCGGATCACCCTGGAAGCCAGTTCCATTACGCGCCGAAAGGGCAGCTTCGTCAATGGGAATTTGTATACGTAATTGAGGGCATTTCAGGCCTACCATTGTCCCCTTTAGTTGACGTTCAACAGCAAGAACGAAAATGTGCCCCTTGGTAAGCCTGTAGCTTTTCACTGGGCATCTCGTTTAGTCAACTACATTCATTTCTTTTCATAAATCGAACAGCTGGATCCCGGCCTGACCGCCCGCCCCTATCCTTTCACTTTTTACCTTATTAGCATATCTTTAAAGTAGGGGAAAGTAAACACCGAAGTGAAGTGGGGTGGTTATGTTGTTGAAATATTTTCAACAATCTTGTAACTCCAAATCTGAATTGCTTACTTGCAAGCACACCTACAATAGTCACAAATATGTAAGAAGACTTTTCCATAGAGGAATGGAAAAGAAAGAAGAAGAAGCAATGACACAAAACCAAGGTGGAAGAAGAACCACCTCTTAAGAACTGATGTAATTAACCATATGAGAGATGAAAAAAGATAACATAATACATACCCTTGTGTTCTCAAGAGGCACCTCTCTTATGTTTAAGAACCAACCCTTAGTTGCCATCAAAACTAAGAGAAATAAAAATGCGGAGTTGGAGAAGTATGTAGAAGAAAATAAAAATGTCCATGAAAAATTGATTCTAGTTTGGATTTGTATTGGAGCACACTGACTTCAAACTAATAGAATAAAGTGGAAGAAACCTATTACACATACTAGTATTGATCTTTTTATGGAAAAAGGGACAATTTTTTTATTTTACTTTAGCACGCACGATTTTAGTATGCTTCTGTATTTAATTAACTTAGTCTTTATTAAATCCTAACACAAATGTAACTTTGTATAAATCCCATAATCATAAAACAATAATCATTCTCCTTGATTTAAAAAAAATATCCGGACACAACAAATCTAAAAATAAGGACCTATGTCAATGAATGGGCCATTCTTTCCCACACTCACAAGAAACATGCTCCATAGGCCATTCTTTTTAGCAAATATTAACTTCGGGAGAAAAATGTGAATATGAAGAAGACACGAACACCTCAAATGTGAAGTGGCAATCTTTTCATGTGATATTCCAACACTCAACCATTAGGATGAATAGATGTGAACAAAAGATCATATTTATCTTCCAAAAATAAAATAATTGTTGAATTGTCTTTAAAAATTTCATCTATCTTCATATATTTTCAATTTCAACTTTTCTCTACATAGTGATCTTTCATCTTTCTTTTAAGATATTGATTTAATTGTTTTTACATTTTGATCTTTTATCTTTTTTAATATATCATTTTAAATGTTTTTTAATGTCGAAAATTATATATCATTTTGTTCATATTTAATCTTTTCTCAAACATTACTAAAATGAAAATAAAACTATAATGAAAAAATATACATTTTATATTTCAACAATGACATGCCATATAAAATGACTAATTATCTATTATTTCAATGAATACTTTAACAATAAATTAGTTGATGAAAAAGAGCCCATGAATTTTAATGATAAATAGTATTAAAGTTTGGAGAAAACTATTTTTTTTTTATTTTTAAATTTATAATATTTAGATTTTTTAATCATTATGTTGAAAAAGTGTTTAAAAGAGATATATAATTCCTTAAAATTATAAAAAAATAATATTTTTTTCTTAATAAATTATAAAGTATATATAAAAAAAATAATATCCTAAAAGCTAATACATTTTTTTTTAATAAATTGTAAAAATATATAATAAAAAATAATATGTATAAATCTCGGAATTAGCTTTTTTCATTGATGGCACAATTTTAATAAATTTGAAAAAAATTGTGATTGTATTTAATAATTAATAAGTAAAGGAATCATACAAATTCTATTTCTCTTCACATCTCTTTTATATGTAAAAGATATCTTTTTTACAGTAATAATAATAATCTATTTCAGTAACTTACTCTATTTTTTTCAGTAAGGCTCTTAGCTTTAGGTTGACTTGAAGGGTATAGTTGTACAATCTGTGCTATTGAAGTATCTGTACTGGGTTCTTGTAGCTACTCCTATCTGTACTCTATTCTACGCAATATTTGTGTTTAAGTGGTTTTCAGATCCACAAATTTAGGATGTTGTTAGCAGCTATCCCAGCCTATAAATATGTATGCAATTTATCAAATTAAGGTTATAGAGTGTGAGTGTAGTCTCACTTCTGTGAGCCCTTGTGGCGTCACTGTTTATGTGTGACTGAATCTCTATTTCTGATTTTAGTTTGGTATCAGAGCTCAGAGCATCGACAAAAGAAGGCAACATTGAAGAAGAACACCCATATAAAATGCCAAAAGATTTTGAAGAAGATTTGAATTTCCTTGAACAATGGCTTGAAATGCCAGAACTCACTGAAGACTGCATGGTCATTGAAGAAGAAAAACACTGCATTACAGATAGAAAGAACAACAACAACCACATTGGTGGATTCAGATTCTGTATGGCCATTGAATTGGTGGACAACATCACAACAAAATTAGACATTGTTGGATGATTTGCTACATTACCCTGTACACATAGAAGACCAAATTGAATGCATTTCAATGCTTGTTCCTATAGGAAAAATCTGACTATTGTCGGATCAATCATATTCAACAGATTTCAGATTTCAATTTCGAAACAATGCCAATTTGAATAAAAATGTTCTGTTCGTTGTTTGATTTCTCAAAGTTGAAGTGTAGAGGTGGAGAACGCTTCTCTTAGGTGACTTCTTGTATGCTTCTTGTGGAAATGAAATTGTGGCATGAGAGAAACACCATTTCCAATTGAATTGTTTCTCAACTCATAATCGTTGAGGTAGAGGTGTGAGAAAAATCTTTGATGGAGGCAGAGACATTAATGAATCCAGTAGAAGATGAAGTTGTAATGGGTAACCAAATAGAATTAAACACCTCCGGAGAGAGATGAAACAGATGCGGAGGAAGAATCAACATGAAGAGTTATTATATTCTGCAGATCAGTATGATGTGTTTCCAGCTGAAAAATCCATGCTTGATGAGCAGAATGCGTAGCTAGATCTAATCAACGAAGACCATGAAGAAATCGGTGAAATATTAAAAAGACTAATGTTGGTTCGGCCATCCTTCTCAGGTAAACATTTTAATCTTTGGACAATTAAAACGGAAGGTTTACTTGGTTCAGTAGATTTATGACAATTTGTTTAAAATGGTTTGATCAATTCCCATGATAAGAAAAAAAATAAAATAACCTTATATCTTATGAGTTCAACACTAGATACAAGTATTTTGTCTCCTATTTTATATGAATTTGGTCATATAGACAATGCAAAAATGTTATAGGATATTTTAGAAATGAAATATATTGAAAAGAGTGTATCTCCTATGAGAAAACTTCTGAAGTTGATGGTGTACCAATAGAAGATGTTGAACCCCACTGTGGTCAGTCGCACGTGGATACTGATGATTGTAACAAAGAAACTCTCATTGCGGTAATGTATGATGATGAGAACATGTCAAATGAAGATTGGTTGAAGATCAAGAAGGAAATACAATATATTGATAATTTGCTAAATGTAAGTGGACGCCTGCTTGAAATAATGAATGCTGAGGAATCTGCACAATAGTGAATGTTGTAGAGGAAATTGAAAATAGTGTGTTAGATGATGTTGTAGACAACATCAATACTGAAGCTACAACAACAGAGCTAGGAGCACCGACAAAAGCATACAACAATGAAGAAGAACACCCAGATAGAGTGCCAAAAGATTTTGAAGAAAATTTGAAGTTCCTTGAAGAATGGCTTGAAAAGCCACAACTTACTGGAAGACTGCATGGTCATTGAAGAAGAAGAATACTACATTACAGATACAAAAATTGAGTCAATTTATGATGAAAACTCAATTGATACTGGAAAATAAGATGTTGAAATTGAAGAAATTTCTATGAAGTGGAGCCTTGAAGAAATCAAATTCTATTATGAATTCATGTTGCCACAAATTGATGATCAAAAACTCAATAGTGAAGAGCAATCAACAGAGAAAGGAATGTGGAAGCAGTTCACATACAAACAGTTTTTCGAAGAAAAAGTAGAAGAGGACAAACAAGAAGATTAAGAATAAGAAGTTGAAACATGGAATTTTCAGCAAAAGAGGAAGACTTAAATTGAAAATGCAAAGAAAAGCTCACTCATACATGGAGTTGAAACAAATTTTAAGGTTTTGTTTGAATTGTCCTTTGTAATGTTTGTAAGTCTAGCTGAGATCAGGGATGTTATGTATTGACATTGTATTAAATCCATTTCTCCATTAAGGAGGAGTGTTAAAGAATAATGGCGAAATACTACACTTAGGAAATTGTTAGAAGAGATTCTTATTGTACAATATTTGTATTTAAGTGGTTGTCAAATCCACAAATTCAAGAGGTTGTTAGAGGCTATGCTTTCTCGATCATACGTCACACCTGTAGAAACAGTTACTGGATCTCTCAACAGATCCATGGATATGGGGCACCTGAAGTATGAAGGCACCTCCACCTCCAAATAATCTTTTGTTGAATCCATAAGAAGAATTAAGGATCACGGTGATCGATTTATTGAACCTATAACAGATAAAGTCGGTATCAATACACAACAATAACCAGTTCCTCAGATCAATTCTATAAACCGTAATAGGCTCGATATTAAATACAGACACATCGATAAGGTTAGAATGTCTGATAAATAGCTACTTTCCGACGCATATAACCGATGCTTAATTTTCAATGGGTTAATTTTCAATGTCAATGCTCTCACCGTCTTTTACCGGTCATAGCACCATGTTAATTTCAAGGTTAACGCTCTCACCGTCTTTTACCGGTCATAGAATTGTTATTAGCTGACATGTTTCCTCTTTTACTTTCTGAATTTTTCCACTAATAAGTTGAGACACCTGGAACTGTTATTCGCTCACATGTTTCTTCTTTTACTTGCTCAATTCTTCCACTAATGAGTCGAGACACGTTCTCATTAACTGTTATTCGCTCACATGTTTCTTCTTTTACTTGCTCAATTCTTCCACTAATGAGTCGAGACACGTTCTCATTAACGAATCAGGATGCGCATTGGCTGTCTTTCTTTGACGTGGTCCATGAGGCACTCAAGCCACACATGATGAGGGCTTCGACTTTTGGAAAAGTAATTAAGCAGCCTGCCGACCAATAAGCGTTGTATGCATCAGCCCACGAGGGCTTTTATTGACCAAATCATTTAGTGTAAACCGCCTAGGCCAGGATGGAAGTAGCATGCCATTTTGATTAAGAAAGAGCCCAAATGCATCACTCCCTGGGAATTGTTGTTGCAAGGCAAGGCGACAGCTAAGGGTCTCTTTTACATATAACACCAAGAAAAAGACGGAAATCCTAATCTCGATTGCAGATTTCGAAATTCTAATTTGGATTGCAGATTCCATTCATCTAATCTAATGGACATGGACATCCACATAAAGCAAAGTCAACTGTTCACTTTGACGAATAGCAGATTCCATTCATCTAATCTAATGGACATGGACATCCACATGAAGCAAAGTCAACTGTTCACTTTGGCGAATAGATTGTAGATTGCAGATTTGATATTCTAATCTAGATTGCAGATTTCAGTCATCTAATCTAATGGGCATGGACATAAAGCAAAGTTAGTAATTCAATTTGGCCCATGGCAATCCTAATCTCCATTGCAAATTGCAGATTTAGAAATTTTATTTTCGATTGCAGATTCCATTGATCTAATCTGATGGACAACCACATGAAGCAAAGTCAACGATTGCAGATTCTCGTGCGTGACATTCTAAACGATTCGGTGAATTAAAAAAAAAAACCCTGAAGGGTTGCAAAGGTGCTTAGTGGTCGGTAGTGTACTAACGAGAACTTTTCCTTGTTCGGCTGCTGAATTAGTTTTTCCAAAGGTCAAAACTCTCATCATGTGTGGCAGAAGGGTGGGAAGTGGAGGACTTATGGATTCGTTCAAAGAACGTGGTTGCGACTCGTGTATAGTTCAAAGTTGATTAGAACGTGTCGCAAACATCAATATTGACAAAGTAAGCAAAGAAACAGGTGAACTAATCACAGTTTTAAGGTCGGAAGAAGAAGGTAAGAGTGATGGCATTGAGAATTACATCAATATATGTGGTTACCAGCTAATATTATTTAGCATTGTGCTTATAAATAATGACAATGGACAGATTTAATAGGGGTTTAGTGCTTAATAAGTTTCTTATGGACAAGATTAAATGTGGCTGGAATATTTTTAGTAGTCACACAAAATAAATGGCTGTGATTTCAATCATTAACTTCCTAGCTATTATAAAGACATCAGTTTATGTGTTTACTTTTTTACATTTACCTAATCATATTTAAAAATTACTTTGATAGCTAACTGATTGCCTTTTGGCGTTCACCAACAGCTATTTTGCTGCTGTGCTAGTTTATATGTTATTAGTCCTTGCTTCTGATAAACAATATCTAATAGTTGTTTTTCAATCTTTTTTTCAATTCTTCATTAGTTCTTTTCATTTTTGTGTATTCTTCATTGCTTTTTTTATTTTCTTTTCTTGTTGATTCATTGGCTTTTCTTGTTGATTCATTGGCTTATGTTTAAGTTTTAACTTTTTTTTTTTTTCCTTTCTTGTTCTTGTTTTCTAAAAAATTGGTATTTTTTTCTAGTTCTTCTTTCTTAGTAGCTTTCTTTTGTGTCTATTTCTTTCACTTGGCTTTAACTTCATCTTTTATTTTTTCTAATGATTCCAATCTTTATTTTTCCTTATCTTTTTTTTTAGGGATTATCTTTCAAAATCTTTATAGTTGTCTTTTTTTTTGGTTTTTCTTTTCCTTAGAAATTATTTGCAATTTTCTTAAAACCTCTATATAGGTTATTTCTTATTTATGATGTTTCTCAGCCTCATTTTCTTGGCATTGATATGAAAAAGAGACATTTACCTTTGACCTATTCATTGCAACAAATCCAAGGGGGGCATGCATTTGGGATATTTCTGAATCAAAATGATATGCCATAATATTTTCCCCTTCAATACTAGGCCTAAGTGGTATATATCATGCCACAAATGCCTATATACAAAGGATAGTATGGGAATAATTTATCTTTTGTTTTTTTTATCAAACAATCATTGGATCCATGTAAACGTGTTTGGTATGTAATCTTCTAAATAAGAAACTTCTTTGGCACATAGAATGGAAAAGTGTGAGGTTATTTCATGGCACCATAGATCCCAATGTATGTAGAATATTCCTATAAATACCAATCCCCAATTTTTTCAACACCTTTTATGCCTCTCCAGAAATCTTTAGACATGGTTCACAAAGGATAAGTTCATAAAATGGTGTTAGATAACCATCTCAAATAAGTGTTTATTAATAATGGTATCTATCCTTTCATAAATATTTTCAATATACATGAATAAGATTAGGTTATTGCTCATTTATGAGGTTTCTCAACATCATTTTATTGGTGTTGATATGGAAAATAGATATCTATTTACTTCTCAATAATTCATAAGGGCTCATGCATTTGAGCTCTTTTTGAATAAAAGGATATGCTATAATATTTTTTCCTTCCATCCTAACCTGTGTTATACTTCATCCTAGTCCGTGTTATAATTGTTAGCCCATACATCCCTATATAGAGAGGATAGGTTAGGCATAATCTCTTTTGATGTTTTATCAAGCAAGTATTGAATCCATGTAAAGTTGTTTCTTATACATTCTCCCAATTCCTTTGGAGATATCCTTAAGCATGGTTTGCAAAGAATAATTTCATAAAATGGTTCATAAGCATGGTTTGCAAAGAATAATTTCATAAAATTGTGCATAAGCATGTTTTGCAAAGAATAATTTCATAAGATGGTGCAAAAAAACAACAGAAATAAGTGTATATTGATCATGGTATGTTATTTCTCATTTATAAGGTTTCTCAATGTCATTTTCATTAGAGCTTAACTGTATTGTAGATTCTGTACATCCAATGGATGGGGAACGAAGTGAATTGTTGACTTTGCTCTTTTTGTACATCCAAAGAACATGGAACAAAGTGAACTGTAACTTTGCTCCATATACACTGGATGGACGAAATCTGGAATCGAGATTAAGATTGCCAAGACTCTAACTTAACTTGATTACATATTATGTCCATCCAACATACATGGAACAAAGTGAAATGTTGACTTTAGTTGACGTTTCTCTATGTCCATTCGATGGATGAAATCTATAATTGAAATAAGAATTACCGAATTCACATTGTATGTTTCTCTTTCCGTCCCCAAGTAAGGGACTTCCCTTTCATCAAATAGGGTGAACAAGTGATGAGTGGCCCTAGAATGGGGATTTGGAGGTAACAGAGGATGTAGTTGGGAGTCAAGTCCAAATTTCAAAGGAGATGTGATCATTTTCTTATTGTGTGAAAATATTCACATAATAAGGAACTAAGTTATATATATATATATATATATATATATATATATATATATATATGTCACACCTATATAACAATTAGGGTCTCTTGTGGATATTCTAAATTTTGATGTGTGTTCAATGTTACTTGTGCATCTAATTTGCAAAACACAATGAATTTATGTTGGGGTATCTTATCAGCTTTTCCTAAACAAGAGTGAATTTTAATTTTAAAATTTTAAATTAAAAAAATTATTTTAAAAATTTTAAATTAAAAATATTTAATAAGAAAATCTTTCAAAATATTATGTGATAATTTTTATATCTTTGTGAGTAGAAATCCTGGAGGGATTATCTCTCTCAGTAAAAATCCTTATAGTTACCTCTTTTCTTTTGTTTTTCTTCTCCTTAAAAATTATGTGCAATTATGTTCAAAACCTCTGCATAGGTTATTGCTTATTTATGATGTTTCTCAGGCTTATTTTCTTGGCATTGATATGAAAAAAAGACCTTTACCATTGACCTATTCATTGCAACAAATCCAAAAGGACCATGCATTTGGGATATTTCTGAATAAAAATGGTATGCCATAATATTTTACCCTTCAATAGTAGGCCAAGTGGTATATATCATGCCACAAATTCCTATCAAAGCATAATATGGGAATAATTGATCTTTTGGTTTTTTTATGAAACAATAGTTGGATCCATGTAAACTTGTTTGGTATCTAATCTCCTAAATGAGAAACTTATTTGGCACATAGATTGGAAAAGTGTGAGATTCTTTCATGGCACCATAGATCCCAATGTATGTAGAATATTCCTACGAATACCAATCCCCAATGTTTTTCAACACCTTTTATGCCTCTTGAGAAATCTTTAGGCATGGTTCACAGAGAATAAGTTCATAAAATGGTGTTAGATAACCATCCCAAATAAGTGTTTATTAATAATGGTATCTATCCTTTCATAAATATTTTCAATAAACATGAATAAGAGTAGGTTATTCCTCATTTATGAGGTTTCTCAGCCTTATTTTATTGGTGTTGATGTGGAAAATAGATATTTACTTCTAGCCCCTGCCTTGCAATAATTCATAAGGGGTCATGCATTTGAGTTTTTTTTTAATAAAAGGATATGCTATAATATTTTTTCCTTCCATTCTAGCCCGTGTTATACTTGTTACCCCGTACATCCCTATATACATAGGATAGGTTAGGCATAATCTCTTTTGATGTTTTATCAAGCAAGTGTTGAATCCATGTAAAGTTGTTTCTTATACATTCTACTGAATGAGCAACTTATTTGGCACATAGGCTAGCAATGTGTGAGATATAAATCCCTAATATTTTTCAACACTTGTAATTCCTCTGGAGACATCCTTAAGCATGGTTTGTAGCTACATTTTGTGGGCCATTTGAAATCCTAGAAAGGATTGGACCAATTGCATATGCTTGCATTTCTTGCATCCATGACTGTACATAATGTGTTTCATATTCCATTTCTTAAGAAATATATAGTTGATGCTATTCATGTAATCGATTGGAATGTGATTCAGGTCGAACAAGAAGGCATCTTGCTGGTGCATCCAGTGCGTATATTGGACCAGAAAAGTAAACGGCTCTGAAATCGAGTCATAGGACTTGTAAAAGTCCAGTGGACCTGGTACGGTCTCGAGGATGAAACATGGGAGCATGAAGATGCTATGCAGCCAAAGTACCCACATCTTTTTAAGATTTTGGAAATCTTGATGTTGTTTTGTAAATAAATTGCACTGAGAACAATGCAAAAACAAGGGGAGGGGATTGTAATACCCCAAGGCTGATCCCCTTCTGAATTGTAATTATGTGTTATTAGGTTTGTGAGCCAAGTGGTTTTAAGCTGAAAGAATTATGTGTTATTAGGTTGGTGATCCAGATGCCAAGGCCAATGAGCCTCATTTTTGTATATGTAATTATGCATAACATTATTAATAAAATATAAACACTATTGTGTGTATACCGACCGCAAAGAAGAGTTACGGGGGACTAAACTCCACTAGGTAGTGTAAGGAAGGGGGGATAAGTATTGGGGCTAGGGGATAAACTAGGGGGCTTACCTCTAGAGGAATAATATTTTAATATTATCTCCTGAAGACTAAGGTGAAAATTATATGTTTTGTTATCCTAAGTTCCTGGAAAGTGGGACGTAAGCTAAATGGATCACGTGCAGCTCCAGGAAGAAAAGTGTTGGCCTGGGCACATGTAACTAAAGTTGAAGTGTCAGCTCGTGTTGGGGGGTTCGTGAGTTATTTTGCCATCATTCATCTGAGTTCGTTCGACCATTCTCGCATCCTTCACGGGAACTCGTTTTTCCTCTGTGATCGACCTTGGAATAATCACACATTTGGAAAGCCAGAACCGTTAAGCTAACTTGTGTATTTCCATGAACCCAACCTATCCCCTCTTGTAGAGTCGATTCTATACCTGAACCATTTTTGGTTTGTTTCCTTCTGCCTCTCCTGAACTATATTTCTTGTGCTATTTTTTGTGAACCTCGATGCAATTGTAGTTGCCTAAGTAGTGTTGTGACTTAGCATTAGGCTATTGTCTTTTTGGGTGTCCATACCCATTTTTCCCAATTGTTGTTGCTGTCATCCATAACCAACTATAGATGAGTCGAAGACTAGTTGAAGAACCAGGTTGTCAGGCCTACGAGCAGCTCTCCCAGGTGAGAGAGCCTATTGGGAAGTGATTTCTCCTGGAAGGGAGCCATGTAGTAGCCACAGTACTTTGAGACTTCTGGTCCAGCCTGTTGTTGAAGCCCAAGGTAAGGGAGGTGCACTAGCCGATGGACTTGTATTAATTAAGGTGTATCCTCCTGGGGTGGAGCAGGTGTGTTGGGAATGAGGGTCTATGTGTTGTGGGTGTAAGTAGCTCCTAGGATAAAAGATCCTTTGTTAAGCCATAATATTGGCTCATTACCCCTTAATTGGGGCATATTATATTAGTAATGTTATTTTATTTATGTCGGCTTTAGGCCATTAGTTGTAATTATACCTCCTAGTCTCCTATATATACCAAGGAGACATTTTCATTTTGAATCATCTTGTACTTGAACATTTAAGTGG
>JASDQU010243824.1:17890-47426 GCA_032191745.1 Picea mariana
TATATATATATATATATATATATATATATCTTAAACTAACAAGAACAAGATGCACAATTTTACACATATACAATATCTAGAGCTCATAAAACACTAATTGAATATTTGTTAGATTCATAATAAAGAAAAGAGAAGAAATATAATGGAAATAATGGCAGAAAAGACATACTCTATTCATCAATGCTTCTGTAAAATAATCATGTACATAGATGTACATATATAATACAAAAGACCATAACTTTCATGTAACTGTAAAATAGTTAGGTTAACTTAACTAACCAACTAACTTATGATTAGTGTTTTAACATCCCCCCTTAATCATAAGTTCGTTCTTGCCTGAAAAACTGCCACTTCTTGACAATCACATGTGTCAAGCGAATATTCATAGGGTTGGCTGAAGATGCTTTCTGAACTCTGAAAAAAATAGCAGAAGTTGATGTCTTCTACAAAATTGGTGGTTTAAGGTTGACCACAAACTCATTTGGTGACTTCAGGATGACCACAAACCAATCTGGTGGTTTCAGGATGACCACAAACCGAATGTCTAGCAGAAGCTGATTTCTTCTACTAAATGGCATGGTTTTAAGTTGACCATAAAAAAACAAGAGCTCAAGGCTCAAAAATCTGAAAATAAAACAAGCAGAACTTCATGTATTCTGCTCAATTGGTGGTTTTAAGCTGACCACAAACCATATCAAGAACAATATGTTCAGAAACAAGACTGCATACCAGGAACTAGGTTGCATACTTGATCATCTGTTCACAGGCTCTAAATCAAAATTGGAACCTGACTCAAAATCAAACTTGGAACCTGACTCAACTAGATTTCCCGCCTATTAGGGACAAGTGGTTCCAGTTCCCTTAATCGTCATTCACAAGTATCGCCAAGAAAAGATACAACACATCAAACTGTCTTCCGACAGAGTCTGAAGGATCAATCTTCAACTCAGAAGACTACATCAACTGGGCCCCGATCATACCCTAAATCATCAAATCTTGAAAAACATTCATTTCCATCAACTGTAGAAATATCTCCAATCAAGTACGATTGTACTTGTGTATAAATCCGACGGTAAGACTGCTCCAATAAATTGGCTTCCAAATGCCAATGCCAATTCCCTAACCATTCAAAATGAATTTGTTTCCTCTTGCGCTTTCGACACCTTACTAAGGGATTATTTGTCTTCCCACAAAATTTGCATGGGTGAAGATCAAAACAATCTGACTTATCATGGCCAAACCAGTGATAGTGTTTGCACTGTATGGGTTCTTAATCCGACCGATTAGCAACATCATCATCAACTATATCATGTACTTGTTCCTTACCAATATCCGCAAGCTTTGTCGTCTTATCATCATTCAAAAAACCTCCACTCACAAAGCAAACAAGTTCACAATAATTAAGAAAATGAAAAAGGTTGTAAGAAACATTTTCATATCCTAGTTCATATCGATTTCGTTTAAAATGTAATTCTTCCCATGGTCGAACAATACATTTATCCGCAACTTTTTCTGACATAGGGACTTCATCTAACTGATCTTCATGTTTATGACTGTCATCACTAGTGAACTGAATGTCTTCATTATTTTCATCCTTCATGCCATTTTGGTTGTTGAAATCACATTGTTGGTGTTGAAGCAAACTTAACTCATTAGACAACAACTTGTTTTGATGTTTTAACATATCAATCTTCTTGTGTGTTACTTGTAAACAAGTAATAATTGTACTAAGAGTGCACTTGTTTATTGCAATTGTAGATTCTGTAGTTGAGTTAATTAATGTGCAAAATATTGTAAATAGTTCTTCAATTCTTGCCATTATGCAGGATATGGAAGATAGATGTTTTGTATCCTGTTGTGCATGCCAAGAGAAACTACAATGACAAGAGAAACTACAAGATAACCAATGACTTATATGCACACAAAGATCCTAAGACAGACCCCCTTATTCAATTTCGGACAGGTCAAGGACGCAAAGACAAATATGAAATTTGTTGGACCCCTTATAACACCTTTACAACCACCTTATAACTTCATTATAACTTCCAAAAAATTCCTTATAACACCTTCACAAAAAATCTTCAAATAAATAACAAACCTTATAACTCCAATTACAAACAATTTTGTATTTGCAAGTATTCTTATAACTCCTTAACCAAAAAACTTTTTATAACACCATGACAAGCACCCTTGAGCACCCTTATAACTTCAAAAAAAAAACATTCACTTATAATGAAGAAAACTCCTCCATACAAAACCTCTTAAAACAAAACTTGTCCTCCACAAAACATGGTCTTTAATTACACAAACTACACTTTAAATCTTTCTCGCAAGAGACAATTTGCTATCTAAAAGAAATAGGATGACCTCAAATTCTAGTCTTCGTTGGATTCTACATGTGGAAGTGGCAAATTATTGTTTGATAATACTTGTTCCATGTGATTGTTTGTAGCATCAGATGGTGGTTCGATACAGKAAGCCACAACATGCTAACTAATGACAAAGGATACTATTCGTTGGACTGTATGGCTAATTATTGTTGCTCAATGTTAAGAAGAACACCAAGCCAATGAGATGTGTAGCTGAGCAGACTGCCAAATCTCCAACCWTGGGGAAACTTACAATGCCTGAATGAGCAGTTACGACAAACAATGAAGCAAATTGTAGAGTAACTGTAAGAAGCGATGACAATAGAAAAAGTCAGAACCTATGGCTCATAATAACTGGCTGCTCACATATTCTCATGGGCTCCTTCAATATCACAGACTGGTCGGGAGTTGATTTCGAGGATATTTCATCAAGAAAACATTACGCAATAAGAGATTAAGGATATAGACTGACCCATGAGTGTCCTTCGGGAGACGAACACTGAACAATGTGCATAGCTCATTTTAAACCTCGTTTTGATGAATGTCTGCCTACTTGCTTGGTGGTGTTGGTTTATCGCTTCGCTTGCCGCCTCAAGGAAGGACACAAGAAAGAAAGATAGCTCAAGTCAAACCAAAACCGACCAGAACACTGTGTTTTCTCCAGTAGTCCGATTTAGATTTTCGGGTTTAGATTTTTAGACATCTTATACACGGAAAGGTATTTTAGACAACACAAAAATGAATTTTACCTTCTTCTTTTTTTCCAACGGGACTAGGCGGTTGTTTTCAGCTCCTACTATCATAGACCTGCTCTGATTTTTCTCCAATGCTCCAAAAGGATAGGTATCCCCAATTTGCCTTTGCCCAATGACCCCTTCAGTCAAACAACGTTCTACTTTCCCTATTGTAGTCTTTAAATGTATTTTCAACCTTTGCTGCTACAAGCTCTGAATCTATACAAAGAGGGTTCTTTCTCTCATAAACTACTAGGCCCATAAGATCAATATGCTCTGATACCACTGTTAGATTCATAATGAAGAAAAGAACAGAAACATAATGGAAATAATAGAAGTGATCAAGAAACCATGATGAACGAAGATAACTAAACAATGGCAGAAAGACATACTCTATTCATCAATGCTTCTGTAAAATAATCATGTACGTATATAATACAAAAGACCTTAACTCTCATGTAACTGTATAACAGTTAGGTTAACTTAACTGACCAACTAACTTATGATTAGTGTTTTAACAATATTTGTATTATGATTTTCTCTTTCAAGCACGCAAAGGAAAATACCAATACTCTTATCAAGCAAACAATTACAATTACATTGTTATACAAACAAGAATTCTAGTGTAAAAAAAGACTCTACCATGTATGTAGAAATTTAGGGTAGGGAAGCAATGAAAACATGGTCCATCTTCCTCTTAATAATTTTTGAAGTTCTAACTTTATTCTTTTCATTGTTGGCATTCTCATCTAGATTGGCACTCTTATTAGATTCAAAGTACAATTAAATGCAAGTATTATCAATAATTCTTGAACTTCTAACATTATTCTTCATGGTTGGCATTCTCATGTGAGTTGGCATTATGATTGGATTCAAAGTACATTTAATAGTAAGTATTAGAAAAAATTAAGACCGATACCAAAAAAATCTTTATTCATATCTTCAAAGTTCTGAGACATAACTAAACTCAACAATGATAAAAAAAAATTGAACACATTGTGGCCACATTTATGCACAAAGGGTGAGTGATACCAAAAAAAATCCTTATTCATATCTTCAAAGCTCTCAGACCTAACTAAACTCAACAATGATCCAAAAATCGAACACAGTGTAGCCATATTTATGCAAAAGGCATGCCAACAAGGCAGCACTGAAAACCAACGAAAATTTGCCATGAAAACCCACAAAAGTTTGGAAACTCAACAATGGTCCAAAAATCGAACAAAGGCGTGGCCACATTTATGCACAAAGTCATCCCAACATGGCAGCACTGAAAACCCACAAAAGTTTGGAATCGATATTCTCGAGTCCACCTCTAAAATTTCAACATTTCTTGACATCTCAAGAAATGAGTGAATATTTCAACTAAAACCTAAAACTAAGTGCACCTCGTTTGGATTGAGTGAATGTTATTATAACGTACTCAAACGTACTCAATACAAAGCCCCGTTACCCGGAGCCGTCACTCCCTATGAAGTTGTCAAATTTTCCCATTGCTAAATATTGAATGTAATTAATTTTTTTGATCATATTCGAGAGTAAAATATTAAAATTGAATGAATTATTTAATGAACATCGAGACATGGTAATTGTTTATTTTTATTTTTATTTATTAAATATGGTAATAACTTTTCGCCAAAATTATTTAATCAAATCAAACTTTTTAATTAATTAAAAATTAAAATTATTTAATATCAAAATTTATATATAAATATAAATCATTTTAATAATTACATTCTATAAAACACTAAAAAAAAGCCAATTATTTACACATCATTTTAATAATTAAATTTTATAAAACACTTAAAAAAGTCAATTACTTACCCATAATAGTGTAATAATAGTGTAAGCTTAGTTTGAGAATCAAAGTCATTTTAATATACATAATAATATTTTAATGAAATTAATTTTTTTCAATCCAATTTCGCTAGTGGAAGTTCGGTCGCGAAAGGATAATTACATAGTCCTTATTGGGACATCGATCAAAGATTTACCATGAAATTCAGAATCACCCACGCCGAAAATATTGTAATTAAAACACATCACATTTGTAATAACAATATTTAATTCAGCGTAAATGCAGGCGAGCCGCGAAAGCATAATTTCATTGTCCATATTGGCACATCGATCAAAGATTTACTATGGGATTAGGATAAAAGATTTACCATGGAATTCAGAGTCATTTACCCGGATAATATTCTAAGTAAAATACATAATAGTTGTAATGAAATATATTTAATTCAATCTAAATGCAGATTTAGCACACTTTATCATAAATTATTAAATGTTTTTTTTTTTTTAAGGTTTTGTGTTTTGATTTTTTTGTTTGAATCAGGTGATATAAATTTAGGTAAATCACAATTTTTTATTATTTAAATTGTATTTTTATATGCATAAATGTATTCAGTATATATATTGAAAAATTATGAGACATTCAAATTATATAAACTAAGCTATTTAAATCTGTAGATCCAACAATTTCTATAAATATTTCCAATAAAATTAAACAGATAATATCTTGGAAAAAAAATTCCAAATCTAAAATATGTAAACTAAAATAATAAAAAAAAATTCTTAAATTATATTAGTAATATAATTTTGTTCTCTAATGGAGAGATTACAAATAATCCAGCTAAACATAATCCTGAATAATTACTGAGGAATTACAGTCCATACTATTCTAAAGAAAAGGAGGATTGACTGACTTCCATAAAAGGTAGAGGACAGTAGTGCTGAGTGCATATTCTGATTTGATTTATACTTTGATCTGTGCTCTTCAAAGGATGAGGTTCTGGAGACTGATGCAACTCTCTGAAATGTAATGGAGGTGGATGTTTTAAAATATTTTTTGAGAACTGCCTTAGAGAGAAAGTCAACATCTTTGTTATATTCTTGGAAAGTGTGTTTGTAGTTGAACTTGGTGAAAGAGGGAAGGAGTTGTTTGATCCTTTCCTTCCAACCTACAAGATGAGAGTCCCCAATCATCAAAATTGTGTCAATATCTAGTCTGGAAGCCAAATAGACTAAAACAATTATTTACCTACCCACTCGTCACAAGATAAATAAAGTATATAAAATAAAAATAAATAGTTAATGTTATTGTTATGTGGCAATTTTCAGTTTTTTTCATTTATTATTATTATTTTTTTATGAATTATTATTTTTTATTTTTTTAATGAAATGTATGTGAGTATTTAATCAAATAGAGGTATTTAGTTAAATCGAATTGTATGACAAATCACAAAATAAATACAAAAATATTGAAAAATCTAAAAAAAAATAATTTTAAAAAATTTATTTTAATAAAAATTATTTTTTTAAGAGAGTAGGGTAAACTCTCCTGACCGTGATTTTTTTTCCGGGGATCTTTGCACTAAATCTTGCCACCAATTGTTAGATCTGTAGATTCCAGTGATTATTTTTGTAGAATCTCAATATCCCAAGAGTTTTTCACCATGTTGAATCCATTTCTTCATTCAAAAATAGATTTTAAACAACAAAAAATAGTAATTTAATTATATTTATGTAGAGACTATGCCCTTTTAGACAACTAGCTATATTGGTAGGGGTTAATAATAAAAATTATTATTTATTTCAAAACCTTTAAAACTCATAGGTTGAAGCTTCATTGCTTCACATAAACAAGTTAGTTGTTTACAGGAGATTCCAAAGTAATTGTTGACTGATTTTCATACAAAAATAATTTACAAGGGATTTTTTTACAGTCTTGGATGACCAAAATTCCACAAATGAGTGGTAGCTTCCAGAATTTAAAAATTCACAAAAAAGATTGGAAAATCAAGTTGAAAGTTTCGAAAAAAATGTCTAAATTATAAATTCAGAGTTCTTGATTAAATGATCATTGAGAAATGTAATAGAACAATAATTTTTTTTATTTTTTATTTATTTTGAGAAAAAAAAATTAATAAAATATTGAGGATAAAAAAGTCTGGTTTGTTTGTAAAAAGACAGCAATGTTTTCCATATTTGACAAAGATTTTGTAAAATTTATTTTATATTTCTGATATAAGTTATTTTCCTTGTGAAAAAAAAGCAAGAATAATGTATAAAAAATATTTTGCTTATAAGAACAATGTATATATTGTTACCATATATTGACGTAATTCTCAATGCCATCGCTCTTACCTTATTCTACCGACCATTAGCTCGCTTGCTCCTTTGCTTTGTCAATATTGTTGTTCCACTAATAGTTTGCGACACGTTCTAATCAACTTTCCACTATACACGAGTCGGAATTTGCGTTGGTTGTTCTTTGAACATAAGCCCTCCATGATGAGAGTTTTGACTTTTGGTAAAACTAATTTAGCAACCGAGCAAGTCAAAGTCGTCGCTGAAAGAGTACCGACCACCAAGCACTTTTTGCAACCGCTCGCGGGGGATTTTAAATCACCGAATCGTTTAGAATGTCACGCACGAGACTCGAATTCGACACCGTCGGTTTCTCTCCAGCCCGCGTAAGGGACTGCACATCCATCAATGATGCCTTGCAATGAGGGAAAATAAATAAGTAAAGGTGATGCATGCGTCATTACCAAGCTCCTGTCGATGTCTCTTTCGTCTAATTCATGGCAGTCACGGATTCAGCGTCGCAAAAATCCTACTTTCCATTCGAGCTTCCTCGGCCTCCAATGAATTTTAGCTATGGTCTTCCAAACCAGAAATTAGCATTTGAATAAAATGCTTTGCTATGTTACCATAAGTGGGGAACCAGAAATGGAAAACAGATTCTGAAGGCTTTGCACATAAGAAACGAGGGAAGATTCTGGAGGCCACCGAGATTGTCTTTGGTGGTTTATTAGTCAACCATAGTATTGTTTAACCTAAATAAGTTTTATAAATGCTTGTCAGTTTCAAAGATGAACATGACAATGAAAGAGCAGAAAAGTACGACCTTGCAAGAGTTGTTGGCAGTTTATTGGTCACATTTAACTTCTAAATGATGTCTATCTGTAACATTTAAGTTAAATCGCTCTGTGATGGGATGATGGCAGATTGAATGGAACCTTTAAAACGTAGACTAAATCTATCCCAAGAATCTAGACTAAATCTAGTCCGATGGGTGGAAATACTGTAATGTATGAAATCTTACGACAGCCTTTCATTAATTTCTTTAATGATAAACTAACCAAGTTGAATATAGACAACTGAGTTGTGACGAACCATACTATATCTTTCTAAGAAATAGTCGAAAGAGTTGGTGGAACAATTGATTACAAAACCTATAAAGCTATCAACATCACAGAACGATTTAACTTATCATCTACTGTTGGGGGACAGCCCCTTTACACGAACCAATCGATGGCGAAGCCCACTATCCCACCGATTACCAAGCCTTACTCGTTTTCGTGTGGGCCTGCAATCAGTGAAGGAAAACCTCTGATAAAATATGGATAAAACCGATTCTCGAAAATGAACCCGCCGCTCCAGAAACGGAATCATTTCGTAAGAAACCATTTCAGGTTGTCAGCAACGGGAATGGCGGTAAAATGACTTTTTCCGTGGCATTCTCGTTTCTCGGCACTACCCCGTTACGCTTCTGGTTACATCGATGAAATATAGAAAATGGCTAAGACAAAGATAGCATTTCTAGAATTGAAGAGATCTTAAGACTTTGTAAGATCTTAAGAGAAAATGGCTAATTACCATAACATTCAAAAGATCAACATAATAGTATGCCTTAATTATATTATTTTTCTAGGTTATACTGTTTGCCTTTAATTACCATAACATTAAAAAAAAATCAATTTAATAGTATTTTATTATTATTTTTCTAGGTTATAAAAAAATTCAACCTAATAGTATTTTATTATTCTTTTTCTAGATTATATTGTAGTATTTTCTCTTATTGGGACGATGGTATTAAAAATTCAACATGTCATTTCCAAGAATTGAATAACCATCCTCCCTCCCAACCACCTCAACTAAACCAAATTAACAAAATAAAATTTCATTATATATAAAGAAAACATTTATAAAAGAAAATTCATTTTCAATAAGTGTTTATCCTTATGCAATAAAACTCATTTTAATTGTGTTCAAGCTTCTTTATGCAATAAAACTCATCTTAGTTGTGTTCAAGCTTTTTTATGCAATGTATAAAAGAAAATCCATTTTCACTAAGTGTTATATCCTTATGCAATAAAACTCATCTTAATTGTGTTCAAGCTTCTTTATGCAATGTATATCGAGCAAACAAATATATTTATCTTAAAATTCATTGCTTTTAAAAGTTTGAACTAAAATTATGGATGATGGTGGATGAAGATAATGGTAATGGTAATTTAGTTAATAATTAATTACATATAATATATATTAAAAAAATTAATTTAATATAATATGTGTTATGTTCTCACAATGTGCCATGTGATCATGCAACTATTGAGGGTGTGTGGCAATGTAACATTTCACGTTTAGTTTCTTGGCAACAACAAGGTCACTTCATTTGGACTATACCTCTTCACCTAGAGCATACCGATACTCCATTCTAGGCTATCGGCGAGTCACACTCCTACTACAGTGCAACTCTTGTATACCTAGACACTCGTTATTGTCTATAAAACTTAGTCATTTTTAAGCATACTTCCAACAACATGATAAGCCAAGAGAACAATAACAAAACAGACAAGAGAATGATAGATATAGTGCAGGTGGCACAAATTGTTCCTAACACCCAACTAAGAAATTTTTATTGTAGAACAGTTACAACATGAGCACTATCGGCTCGGTTTACAGCTTTGACAGATTCTAACAACTCGCCTCACCTCACCAAGACACTCATGAACAGATCTGTCACCACATTACTCTCTATCGCAACTGCCTCTGCAACCATATGCAGTGTGCCTCAGACGTGCCCTCAATCGTAGACTTGTTGTCTCTTCGTTTTCGCATACTTTTCCCCTTGGTTTCCACAGACTTAAAAAATTTAGGTTTTGCCTCACACATGCCTCCACAGACATGCATTTCCAAAATTACCAAAATCTGACAAAGATAATTTCACCTAGCTCTGGCCATCGAACCCTCCTCCTCAAGGAAGCACAAGTCTTCCTAGATTCAAGCAACTTGCCTCCTTGAGAGAGCTCTATCTCTTTGTATGCATCATATTCTTACAACTCTCCTCATATCCAAGTTCTTGCCAAAATTATCTCTTTTGGTTGTGCACCCCTTTCTCTTATATGGACTCCAAGAGTCACTTTTGCGAAACATCGTGTCGCTTTGGTGTTTCATTCCCCTTCATGATCCCACACTTAATCGATCCTCATGCCCATATGTGAACCCAGTGCACCCATTCAAGCCTTTTGTTCCCATCAACTATTCATTTCTTGGACCAACGTGCCCCATCCTTGGGGGAATGCCCCTTTTCTTATGTTCTCTTCATGTCGATCATCATGACTCCCTGTGGGTTTGATGATGGGGTCGTGCAAGCTCTCCGGCAGGCCCATGTTGCCAAGGGCTCGCAAGTCCACTCCTTGGGCATGCTCCTAGGTTTCCCCACCACAACCTAACTATTTGTCAATCATTCTAAGGAAGGTAAGGTCTATGCCCCCTTAATGCGACATGTCACCATCATGCTGCCAAGGTGCTCCTACCCACACCCAAATGTCTTTTTTCATCCAACCAATCGCTTCCTTCCTTGTGTTCTTTGTCTCTTCCGTCATCGAATCTGCCCAAGGAGCGCACCTTCTCAGTGGGTGTCATGGAAGACCTTACAATATGGATATCAAAATAAAATTAAAGATATGTTTATAAAGAAAGAGGTTTTTCTATATAAAATGAATTATTTGTAATGGATTGATAGTTATCTTGTTTTTTAGTTCAATTCCTTATCAATTGGTATTACAAATTGGTTTTTTTTATTCCCCATTGATCTATGGTCATAATTTTTTTTTTCTTGAAATAACTAGATGAGATGAGTTTATGACCAAACATTTCCAATACATTATACACAATCTAGAAATAAACACAAAATCACAAATAGTTATATCAGAAGACACTTCAACCTATAGATTATTTGATATCAATTGTTTAAATCAACGAGGATATGGGGAAAAAATATTCAAGGACTACCTCAGGCTCCACAACTCCAATGGAGGAATAACCCCAAGCAAAGGTGGCTCAAGGTGATTAATGATTATGTGAATAATGAAAAAACAATGTCTCCTGAGCCCAAGGAAAGTGAAATTATAAGCACTTGTCAAGTTGTTTTTGGTCAAGACCTTTAGCTTGGAAATTGTGTGGGGGAGTTCATGAAGTTGATGGAGTAAAAAGCGGTAGTGGGGTGCAAATGAAAATATATGTGTAGGAACACATTCATGTTACTATATAAACACACACATTTTTAATCCTACAACTTCGATACTCACCGAACTCCCACACACACTTTCCAACTCAGATGATTTATGAACATGTTCAAGAATGCACGCGTTCTTAAAAAAAATTGAAATGAAAATAATCTGTGCACACTTTTGGAACACATGCATGTTCCTAAAGCATGTGCGTGTTGTTAGGAATAGAAACATGCACACGTTCCTCTTAAGAACAAATCTCTCTCTCTCTCTCTCTCTCTCTCTCTCTCTCTCTCTCTCTTCCCCACTCTCCCTCCCTCCCTCCCTCCCTTTATCTTCTGCTCTCTCACTCTCTCCAGCTCGTTATCTCCCCCCCTCTCTCTCTTCCCTTGTTCCCCTCTCTTCTTTTCTACCTCTTCCCTTCTCTCTCTTGCCCATCATTTCCCCATATCTCTCCCTCTCTCTCTCTCTCTACCCTATTCACTCTCTATATATTCTCTCCACCTTCTTCCCTCTCTCACCTTCCACCGACCTGGTTCAATAACAATGTTCCTGTAGCTTTTCTATATTTATGATGACAATCATAGACTAGACTCGGGACTTTCCATAGTTAGTCAACATGTGGAGGGACATACCTTAGGACTGGAAACCAAAGAAACATGTTGATCCTTGAAACCACCTGGCTTCCCCTGTGTCAAGAATCTAGAAAATATCTGTAGGAGAACTGTATAGAATCGTACCCAATGTATTCACATTCAGATCATATTACAAAATTTTTGTATTTTTTTCATGATTCAAGAAAATTTGGTAACTATGGTTTATGATCAAGGTTGCGGGTATTTCTATAGACATTTTTTCTTAGATTTACATTCTTTATGAATATATGTAAATATACTTTTATTTCATAAATCAATTTGATGTTTGGCTTGACCATGACCCTAAAAATAAATTATTATTATTATTGTGATAAAATGAAATTAAATTTTTAAAAATATAAAAAGAACTAACCACCACAACTATAACTACAATGTGAATGAAATAAAAAATATATATGAATTCACAAGAGTTAAAGAACATCAACGATATTGGTTTCAAATAATAGATGCTTAGAGATCTTGTCTGTGAGATATGGGGCAATCGTTATCTCCATTGAATAATTCATCCTTTGTACCATCCACTACACATAGAGCAGACTCAACAACAAAGTCAACGATTGACTTTACTTCATATATATAGGTTGGATAGATTTAAGAGATGAATGATATATGCACTAAAAAAAGTGAAATTCACAATCGCATGCTATTAGCATGATAAAATTATTCACCATTATTATAAAAGTTTTACCTCAAATCTATCTGTTGGTGTGTAAATGGTAGGAATATCTACAAACTGTTTTGCCAAGAGTATGATCAGAACAATTAAAATGGACACATATAGAATCTATTTGGATCTACTAAGTTTTTTTTAAGTAACCTTATTAAACTCAGACACATTCACTAAAATTACATACAAAGGAAAATTCATTTTGTTGTCTAGTTGCATGGATGTATTGGATCAAATTTCAACACTGTGGATAAAAAATTCTCGTTAGGTACGGGAGACAAGGAGAGGGTTTGAAAGTATTTTCATGCAGTTTCAATACCTCCTTGTCTTTCTTCTTTGTTTTGTCTGCGCAACTGAGTTGTTGAACCATACACAGTTTAGACACAACTCCACATTGAAGCATCTCCCAAAGAGTCGATGCATTTGAAGAATATATGCAAAGTGACCAAAGGATTCGAACTACTTTCTTAGTGGCAATTTATGAAACCCTAATAATCTTCTTGGAGACTACAGCAATGCCCATGGCGTGATCAGCCGTGGCGACCCTTCCTTCTACATAGTCGACTAACATGTCCAATAGATCTAATATCTTTTCACACATGGGCTTCTCGGCCTCTGGAAGTAATTGGATCAGAGAAAATACAACGCCTGCTTCGATTGCCCATAATCTATTCTTTTGGGATTTTTTACATATTTCTATGAGGACAACCAAGGGCACCATGGTTGCGTTATGGAAAACTTCAACCATTATGATTTCTAAGAGCCCTTGGAAAATATTAATCCGTTCCCTAGAAATAAATTCCCAATCAGATATGCAAGTGGAAACCTTCTGCAATAAAACCGTCACGTGGATTCTAGCTTCAGTGGTTCCCTTATGCAAGGTCAAGGCCATGGACCTAATGCACGCTGTCTCTGTCAGTGAATTTCCAATTTCCTAGGTCATAGGAAGCAGATACAATATACCCAAAGCTTCTTCACAAGCCCTAAACTTTTCATTGTCGTTCTCTTCAGAACAATACGAATTCATCAGAGAGACTAGAACGTGACTAGAACCAGACATAGCTATGCACCATTTGTTTCCCTCACTCTCCCGCGCAATGGAATGCAATTTCTTCAATGCATTGATGCCTTCGAATGATATTGATCTGAGTGCAGATTCAAGTAACATAGATACTTGATCAACGTTGATGGGTGGCCTGGGGGTGGGGATTTTCTCTACGTCGTTGGAGCTGTTGGCAATGCACCATCCCTTAATGACCCGGTGCAGTGTGTGGTTGGGAATTAAATCAAAGTTCTCCAAACATTGCATGGTAGCAGGACATGTTTTCTTCTTGCATGAAAATATCCGGTGCTCTATGCTTTCTCGGTCATACGTCACACCCGTGGAAACAGTCACCGGGTCTCTTATCAACTCCATTGATATTGAGCACCTGAAGTATGAAGGCATCTCCACCTCCAAATAATTTTGTGTTGAATCCATAAGAAGAATTAAGGTATACACTGACTGATTTATTGAATCTAGAAAACAATAACGTTGGTATCAATAGAACAAGATAGCCAGTTATTCAGATCTACTAGATAGAAGGACAGGATTATTAAATACGGGGATGATCTAAGGCTTGAATGCTGACCTGAGCTATTTTAGAAATCATATGATTGAAAGTTAGTGTCTATGAATATATAGCTTCCCTCGTGCTACAAATTTTAATGTCAACACACTCACTCCGAGAAGGTGCTTCTACATCCAACAGTCACGCGGTCAAAATTTTCTTAGTCTGCAATTCCACTATTGATTTACGACACTTTCAAATTATCAGACTATTTCATCGTTCAACGCAAACACGAATGGTTGTGATGCATTTCAAAAGGCACCCTAACCGCACATTATCAGAGTATTGACTTTTGAAAAAGTAGCAAAATGGAAACAATGACAGAGTCATCATCTATATTTATGACTATGATATTAGTATATTATTTATTTAAAATGCCCACCTTTATACGTCGTCATTTACCTATTGGTAAATTAATGTATTTGTCACTTAAAAGAAAGTAAGTTATAAGTTAAATGTAAGCTCTTGATAAGTTCCCAGGAATTTGAAATTTATCCTTGGGACCTTAGGGATTGATTTTTATATTGATTTCTCCAAGGAGCTGGAGAATATGCTAGCTTCTTTTGGTCCATTATATCTATAAGATTTCCTTCGGCCCCTATAATTTTAAATATATCCTCATAAACTCGATAATCCTACATATCAATAACTCGATCAAATCTAGTACAAACATCAACTCCAACAGGAAAATCATACCCTTTTCATGTTATGGAGTCTTCTTTAAAATAAAAAGTCCCCTTGCACACCTAAAAAATGATATGATAGGTGAAAAAAGATTCTGAACAGATTAAAGCATTATAACCCTAACTATTTTCTTGCATAACAAATGGTGAATGAAGTAAAATTAAAAAATACATAAACAAGAATGGAAAAAGATTTATTTATGTACATGATAGCAAGATTTTCATCTTTCAGTTCTGCAAGAAGTCTTTGAGAAAGTCTTATGCTACTACAACCTTGACATGTTCCCTTAACCATTGATATTCAGTAAATTGACTAATTCTTCTTCGTATATCATCATATTATTCCTCCTAAAATCTTAGAAGTTGATCCATATAGGCTCGCACCTTGGCATTTCTTGGTTGTTAGTAGCTCTTCATTTGTTGCACCATTATTTTTGAGTCTCCAAATATCACCCTCTCAATGATATGCATTTTTCTTGCTACATTGTGAGTGGCCTCAAACTCCAGTTTATAGGATAAATGAATCTCTTTCTTGTTGGGGGGAATAAGAAACATACCATATCCTACTCCTTCTTTTGAATATTCCCCATCAAATACATTTTCCACATACCACTTATTTATTCAGTAGGAATTTCCAAAGGGGATATGATTGTGGGAGACTCCTAGTATTATTCATTT
This sequence comes from Picea mariana, assembly GCA_032191745.1. NCBI lineage: Eukaryota > Viridiplantae > Streptophyta > Pinopsida > Pinales > Pinaceae > Picea > Picea mariana. The sequence continues at coordinate 33,591 of JASDQU010243824.1, forward strand.
ACCGTGAGGATGAAACAGCTAAGAGATTCATTAACAACATATATAGGGTGATTTACAGGGTTGTTCTAATCACTGAACACATAATAAAAAAAACTTCTCAATAAAATCTCATGTTATGTGTCTGAAAGATTGGTACAGTAGCATAATTCATGTCTATCTACATTGTACCACCCATCTTTCATGCCCATGTTCTTGATACCATCATACCATAGTTTGCAGGCACATCAACCACCATTACATTCATCAGCATCCTTTTGATAGGAAGCTTAACAAAATTAACTACCATATATTTGATCAATCCATCACATTTTACTTTTGTAGCATCAAAATAATAGATATCGTGATATGGCCTAGTTATTTCCAACCCCAACTTTTCCATGACTACTTTGGGCATAAGATTCTATGAGGCTTCGATGTCAAGAATACAATTATGCAACATATTTTCGTGTATACTTCATGTTACTTAGAAAGGTGCAATAGACTCTTCTTTGTGATCTATGTGAGGGACAAAAACTATGGTGGAACACTCATCTTGTAGATTCATGATATCAACATGACTTGTCAATCCTTTTATTTGTATCATTTTCTGAATCTGTTTGTGGTATGAAGGATTTATATCCAACTCCATCAATGGGACAAGAATATTGATGTTGGATAGTTCATTTTCAATGTTGAAAGGTGGAACTATTTCCTCAAGTTTCTTAACTTCTTGTTCTCTCTTTGAAGGTTCTCCAGCCTCCTTAGCCTTGGGAATATTATTTAGTTCTTTGAATTTATCCATAAAAAGACTTGTTCTTGGCTTCGTATGATGGGGATGACTATCTTTGTTGGATTCATTTTTTCTAGGCCTAATATCATTCTTGTTATGAATCTCAACCTGTAGTGCATCAACAAACACCCTATACTACAAAGAGGACAACACTCATTTTCTTGATTCACTTTTGGGGGATTTCTTTTTGTTTTTAAAGGAATATCCATAATCATCTTGGTTTGGATGCATGGAATTATTCTCCCCTTTTAATAGGTGTATTTCCTATGGATTCTCAACATATCATTCATCCATTTCTTCCTCCACTAAGTTATTTTCATTATTAGTTCTTGCAAGGGGTTGGATGGGTTATTCCTCATTCCTTCTTTCTCTCCTCATGAGTTGGGGATTGAAAAGCCTTATGAACTGATTAGGGTTCCTCAAACCTCCTTCTTGAGGAACTTTATTTCCATGAAAAATTTTCATCTCAAATATAGGCATCTTATTTTTTAAATTTCTAATCAATCTAGACATCTCATCCATTCAGGCTTCAGGGAATCTTTTACTAGATTTGAGGGACCATAGTATTCTCTAGAATTTTTCTTTCTATATGATATTTTTTTTTCTTCATTTTCCCAATGCAATCATATTCCATTTAATTTATATTGCATCGTCCTACATTATAATAAAATTTGCAGCCCTTATTTCCCTTAAAACCATGGAAAAGTCTGCATCAAAAGGCCCAACATATGTGAATTTAGTTTCTTGTTGCAAAGGATTTATGTCTCTAGGGATATTGTTGTATAACTTCTTGAATATTATTTTAAATTCAACAATATGATCATTGGATCTCTTCTTGAGATACCCAAATTCGGTCAAGTAATATAGACTATCTATTCCCACCCCCTCTCCCCACCCCACTTTTTTTCTTAAATGCAGACTCCAGCACTTTTCAGCTATCAATTAGAGTTTTGGGAAGCTGAATGAACGAATTTCAAACATATCCCTCCAAGTTCTGAACATATAAGCCCATGAAGAAATCATCATGATCCATGAACAAGTTGTTAGTGAAGTCTTTGAAGGATGCTAAATTTTATTCAGCAGAATGCGTTGGTTCACTATTGTATTTTTCAAATATTTTTCGACGAGGTCATGAAAATTCACAAGGAGATTCAATGGGAAAAATATAACAGTGACCCAAGAGTTTAAAGGGAGTGGGGGAGGTTGGTTTCCACCAGCTATACCTCCTCCTAAGTTGGCCACAATATTTTGCAGGATGTGGTTATGGGCTTCAAAGGATGAAGGATTAACATGGTTTTTCAAGAAGGGTTTAAGGGAAGAGCTCGCTTCTTGAAAGAAATATATGGGTGAATTATGTAGAAATATTAAGGGTTCGAGAGGTATCTTGGAAGAACAATATCAATCAATAGGTATATCAATTAAATAAAAAGATTCACTACCTCTATGAATAGTAGAGGGAGATGTTTCCAAATTAGGGTTAACTGAAGACAAAGAGATGTAACGTTCTTTGAGATTTCTCTAGGTCGTGATCTTCTCTGGCTATCAGTATACTAGAGTACACTCAGGATCTGGGTAGTTTCTGGTGTATGTTTGGTTAGAATATAGTTATTTGTGTTTAGAGTATCTATGTGAAATTATGAACATCTTGGTGCCTAAAAATCATTCACCTTTGAGTATCAAAACTTGCAATGTCGTATCCCCAGAGAAAGATATCTTCAAATTCCATTCCCCGACAAAGAAACTGTTTCATATGTCATCCCTCAAGATGTTCTAGGATGTATGTGGAATGATGGTAAGGCATCTCGGGGGATAAGACTCAAGGTGAGCCTTAAAGGAATGCTTACACATGAATATGGAGGAAAATCCAATTTGTAAGCCATACCTCCAATCCTTTGTAAAACCTTATAGGGGCCATAATATTTGGGTACTAACTTAGTGTCCTTTTTTTTCTTGAGAAACATTTATTTATATGGTTTTATCATAAAAAATACCCAATCCCGCACATCAAATTCCCTTTCACTGTGATGCATATTTGATTTTTGTTTCATCCTATTTGTGCCATAACCAGGTTGTCCTTCAATAGTTTGAGAACCTCTTGTCGATTCCCTATGTGGTCCTACATTTCTTGAAGCTTTGTATTCCTTTTCAGGGTTGATGTAATGAATAAATGATGATATCCATAAAGTGACAAAAATGGGGACATTTTTTATGAAGTATGGAAGGATGTGTTGTAACACCATTCCACAAAAGAAAACCACATAACCCATTGTGTCTGTTTATCAGATGCAAACAATGAATATATTCTTCTAGACATTTATTCACAATCTCAATTTTCCCATGAGATTGAGGGTGGTAAGATGAGTTGTGAGCCAATTGAGTTGGGAATAAGTGTGCAGTTCCACAAGGACCTTCTATTTGAGTTATGAATTCTTACATAAATATGGGTGATCATTATACCATAGCAAATCATTATTCCATACAAAGTTTTCTAATGAACTGGGGTCCTCATGTAGTTTTTGAATGATCTTTCACACCTCTTTATTTTATTTCCATTATATCCTTGCTTCTTCCACCAAATAATATTGTGGAATGAAAATAGTATGTATTGAACATTTTTTCTTCTTCTTCTTTCCTTGAAAGGCCATCTTCCACAACATTATGTTTTCATTTTTTGTAGATAATTTCAAAGCCATAACCTAGAATCTTTGTAACCCATTTTTGTTACTCTTTTGAAGATAATCGCTTTTCCAAGAAGTATATCAAACTATAATGATATGTTTTTACTTTGAAGTGTCTTCCTATTAGGTAAGGGCGTCATTTATGAACTGCATGTAGTATAGTGAACATTTATTTTTCATAAATGGGTTTGACTAAGTTATTTTCATTAAGTTGGTTTCTTTCAAAGGAAAGGGGACCTTCCTTCTTTCATAAAAACTACACCAAGTCCATGGCCTAAGGCATCACAGTCCACAATAAATGTTTTTGTAAAGTCTGGTGTGGCTAGCTTGAGAGTAGTACACATAGCCTCCTTAAGTTTTTCAAAATATTTTGTTGCCTCTTTGGTACAATAAAATGCTTCCTTCTTTAATAGTGGTGTTAGAGGTGTTGCTATTTAACCATAATTCTTGAAAAAATTACGATAATAGCTTGTTGACCCTAAGAATCCTCTAAGTTTCTTCAACATTTTGGGAATTGACCATTTCTTCATAGATTTAATTTTGTTAGGGTCCACTTTAACAACTTCATGAGATATAATATTACCTAAATATTCTTATTCTTGAACCTCAAAGGAACACTTGGAAATATTTGCATACAATTATTTCTCTTCCAATAGTTGTAATACTTTGTCAACTTGTTGTACATGCTCTTCCCAAGATTTGTTGTAGATTAGTATGTCATAAAATAATAATAACACAAATTTTCTAAGGAAGGGATTGAAAATAGAATTCATCAAGATTTGAAATGTTGAAGGTGCATTAGTAAGCCCAAAAGGCATAACCAAAAAGTCATAATGATTGTCACGTGTTCTAAAAGTTATTTTAGGACTATCTTCCTACCTCATTCTAATTTGATGATATCTCGAACAAATATCTGGATTAGTAAATAATTTTTCTCCATGTAATTCATCTAATATTTCATCAATGAAAGAAATAGGAAACTTATCTTTCAAGGTCATTTTTTATAGCTATCTATAATTTGGACACATACACCACGAACCATCATTTTTTGTAACCACCACCACTAGTGAAGAGAAAGAACTTTGGCTAGGTTGAATGATTTTGGCCTCTAACATTTCCTAAATCATGCACTCAATATCACTCTTCTAATTGATCCAGGAGCTTCCAGAAAGTTCATAGAAAGTCCAAGAAGATCATGAATGCTCGCATAGGTACAAGAGGATCTAGAAAAGATCAAAATTTAACCATATAAAATGGTATTTAAAACTACATCATTGCATAGATCTCAGATATGGATTTCTAAAGATGCAAAAATCGCCTCAAATAGAGTTTATATGCAAAAGTTATAGCGAATCAAAGTTCAAGTCAAACAGGGAAAAAGTCAAAGGTCCAAGTCAATTATGACATGATAGTTTGTACTATTGATGTTAGCATGACATCGACATGACATCATCATGTTGATGTTGAAACACCAAGATCTACCACGTGTCACTCAGATTTGGGTGATTGGGCATCCAGTTAGACTACTAGAAGACTACCACATGTCATCCGTACATATGACGTGGTAGGCCATATGATCCACGTGTCACCATTATAAGGGTGACACATGGCCTCCATATATCCTGCATGGAAAGCAAGTTGTAAGACATACAAGTGATGTGGCAACTGATAGTGTACAAATGGTGATCACATGAACCAATCAAAAACTGCCATGTGGCACTCTCCGATTGGCCCAATAAGTTTGAAGGACATAAAATTTGTTTGGTTCGGATGGGAATCGAACCCGTAACCTACGTCGGCATAAATATTTTCAACAACCTATCATTACCAATGCACCAAGTTGTCACTTGTAAACAATTAACTGAAAATTTTCATTTAAATAAGTTTGGTTATGGAATATATCAAATAGTGGAGGTATGTGGGGCTTGAACCCGCGACCTATGCCATAGAAATGACTTAACACTATACACTATCCACCATACCACACATAAGACTTGTCAAAAAAAACCAATTAATATATATTTAATTTGATGATGACATCAACACGAAGTTTAGGCCGGATTGAGCCACTCATGACATATTTATAATAACGGGCCCTGAGGTATACACACATTCTCAGGTCGACACAAATCCAGAGGAGGAGTGCATGGATCCCAAGAGAGGGTATGGTACAGATGCATCATTTTGCGTGCCGAGAGGAAATCCAAGTTTGGTTTTTTATCGATATGCATGCCATGAGGTACTTTGTCCAAACATAGTCGTGTTTATACTCATTTCTCTCATTCTTCCAAGAGGAGTTCAATGGTTTTGTTATTTTTGTGCTAAAAGGTCATTTGTGAAAGTATTAGTATAGATTTCCATTAATGAGTGCAATAGTGCATCGCTTGGAATGTAAATAGGGTAAAATGGAGCCAGCTCATAATATGGTCGACTTTATACTCATTTTTCTCATAATTTCACAAGAAATTCAATGGTAAACTCCTTTTCTGATTTTGAGCAGTGGAGTTAAAGAGAGTCCTTCAAACTGGATTTTGTAAGTCCATGTTGTAATATAATTTGACATTTTGAGATAAAGAAGACTAGTATCTCTATTTAGATGTGACTTGAAGATGAATTAAAATATGTCATCAATGTTGTATATTTGAGTTCTTTTATTTTCTATTGTATTGTCTCATAATTCTTTAAATTAATCATCAGTTTATGAGATTTTGGACAAGAAGAACAACATCATTTTTCTTCAAATCACCTCAATACGATCTATAATTAATTTTGAATCAAGTTAGATGCTAATATGTATATTTTAAAGGAATAAGTGGTATCTAAGGATTTTTTCATCAAGTGGTATCATAGCTAGTTTTGACGTGGAGTTGCAATATGGTGATGTGAGAAGTTCCAAGACTTAAGTTAGTTAAGATTTTGAAGACTCTTGTTGAGAGGAAAAAATAATTAAATCTCTCATGAACTTAAGGCTAGAGAATAACATTAACTGACAGATAAATAATGATAATTTTGAACTAAGGATTCAACTGGAAACTCTCACGGAAGAGAAGCAGAAGCTGCAAGATCAACTGATATTTCACGAGGAATTCCATAAAGGTATTTTTCATCAGTTGGAAAGGAAGTTGCAGACCAAGGATCAGGTATTGGCACCAACAAAATCATTCCATGAAAAATGGAAAGTTGAGAATGTAAAGTCTCCGATGAAAGAAAAACGAAATCCTTTAAAAGGCCTAGTTGAGAAGGATGATTCTTTATATTATTATTTTTCCCATCAAGATGGAGAATGCTTACCTTCCAATCGAAGGAAAGATAACATATGTAAGACATATCCAAAGAAATATATGAATTCTAAAGAGGGAATGGAGGCATTTCCTACTGGTAAATGGTATATGTATACATGTTCTTCCTATGGAACTAGTAACCATGACATGGATAAAGGTCAAATAAAATAGTCTGTGAAATAAAATTCATCCGAGAAGAAGGATAAAGGTAAAGGTCATTTCTAAAAACAGAGGAAAAGGGGGGATTTCAAGAAGGGATCGTGGTTCCAATATGGGAACAAGACACTCTGTTGTTAATGTGGTAAGAGTGGAAATTAGATTGAGAAGTGTTGGAAACTTTATCCAAGCTTATTTCTGAACAAGAACCAAAAATATGTAAAGGCAATTGCAAGAATACAAGCAACAACCCTGAATGAAGTTAATAGTCTTGCTGAATGATTTGAGAAAGATAACTTCCCAATGGTTGGTCTTAACATAGTGATATATGAAGACATCAAGGAATAGTTCATGGAAAGTGGCTCATCTGACGACATGACAAGGATGAGATCATTATTCCTGAATTTCTCAGAGATCGACACAAATCGCTATGTAGGATCTATAACTCACACCAAACAATAAATAAAATTGTATGGATATGTAATATGCCATCTCAAATCGAGAGGATTTCTAGGAATAGAGAATTTATGTTCCATATTTGAAATTAAACCTACTCTTAGTTGTGGATTTTGAGGATGAAGGATATGCAGTCATATTCTTGAATGGCCAAGTACTTTTGTATTGAATGGAAGATACTCAAGACACAACAACAATGCTTGGTGCTCACAAAGTGAGATTATATAGGCTACTGGGAAGACCTATATTCTAGTCTAATGGTTTGTTAGATTCAACATGAGATTTTGCATCAGATTCAACATCAACGTCACATGCATTGTTAGAGATAGGAAGTTGTGAGACTCCTTTCGATACTAAGGGGAGGATGAGTCCATTAATAATCCATCCATCAGAAGATATTTCATTTTAAATATGTATATTTGTAAATGTAATATCCATATGTATATTTCTCCTAAGTCTATTAGGAGGTTTGTAAGCCACTCATTGTAGATTATAAGAGTGAGAGGAATTATGTAAAATTTCTATGTAGCCACCTTTACATTGTTAAGAGTGAGAGAAATTTGTAAGTAATTTATATACATCCATCTTATATATTGTTTAAATTGAGAGGAATCTTGTAAAGGGTTTCTATGTAGTTGCTTTGTTATAAGAATGAGATGGATCTTATAAATATTTCTAAGCCTATCAACAACAATATAAACAATTGTATCATCTTAATTCAGCTAAAGGACTAGATATGGATCGAATTTTCTGAGTTAACATTCTTATTCTAAAGAACCAAAGGCGAAGGATCAAAAAGATGTAGGCAGTCGGAACATTTAGATCGAAAGCGTGAAGAGCATCAAAGTAATGTAAATATTCCTAGAGATGGTAAAGGAGAAATAATCTTCTTTGTAAGAGGATGCATATTATAAACATCTCCAATATCTTATGTCATGTTCCTATAGTTGTATACCTTGAGCATAAGTAGTTCAGTATAGATGGTTAAAGTACAAATATAATTTTTTTCAAGGAAGGAGAAATGCAATGAATGGGGAAATAATTTAGAGGCTCTTATAGATACATCAATAATAAAAGAACATTGAGTTTGAAAGGGAAAGACATGGATTAAGATTCGACTTGGTTTGACATTGGTTGAGATAGACTATCTTCAACAGAGAAAGATATGGGAGTGGATGTTGAAATTCAAAATATAGGATTTAGATTTAGATATTGCAAAGATTCAGTGAGAATAATTTTTTTTAGAAGGAATCTATGAGCCACAACTAGAGCTATATCTATTAGCGGCAGTGCCATAGGCCATAGTCAATGCCATACTTCAGAAGAAAAATAAAATTATAATGATCTAATATCTAAGATATAATATCAAATATGAAGAATGAGTCCCACAATATTCATAAAGGTGGAAGAGTGAGGAAGCATCATCATCATTAAGTTACTAGATTAGGGAATTTTCGGTAAGATGGAAGAGTGAGTAAGAGTTATCATCACTATTTTTTCGAAACACTCATACTTTTGGAGGACCAAAAGTTCTTCAGTGGGAAGGTATGATATAGATATGATCTGGAATGTTAACAGAAGGCCTAGGAAGATCCAGAATGCTCATAGAGGTCCAGGAGGATACAAAAAAGATAAAAATTTGATCATCTCAAATTCTCTTAAAAATTTCATAATTACATAGAGGTTGGTGATGGCTTTCCAATGGCATAAAAATGTCCTGAAACGAAGTGCATATGCAAAAGTTATACTTGGTCAAATTTGAAGTGAGATAGGGAAAAACTCAAAGGTCAAAGTCAATGATGACATCGAAGTCTGTATTGTTGACATCATCATGATGAGATGTTAGCACTAGGAGATTCTACATATTTGGGTGATTCGAAATATTATTAGACCAGCAACATATTGCCATGTGGAATCCATACATATGACGTGGAAGGTAGTACAGTCCACATGACACAACTAGAAGGGTGACACGTGACCTACATATAGCCTATGTGGAAAATAGGTGGCAAGCCATACATGTGACATGGAGAATAACAATGTACAAGTGGAAATGGCATGGACCAATAAAAAAGTGCCACGTAGCACTCTCTGATTGGCCCAATAGGTCCAAAGGGAATAAAATATGTTTGTTCATAGAGGAATCAAACCCTTAACCTCCATGGAAATTAACATTTTCAACAATTGTATCATTACCATCACTCTAAACATCCACTTGTAAACGGTTAACCAAAAATTTTCATTTAAAGTTGTTTGGTTATAGAATATATCGAATAGGGGAGGTCCATGGGGCTTGAACCCATGACCTCCACCTAACCATCCTCCATACGAAAAACTTAACACCATACACCAACCACCATACCACACGTAACAATTGTTACAACAAACCAATTAATATATATTTAATTTGATGATGACGTCGCCGCGAAGTTCAGGCTAAATTGGGCCACTTCTGCCTTATTTATATGCATAGACCCTAAGTTTTGCACACATTCCCAGGTTGACACAAATAATAAGTAGGAGTGCAGAGATCTGGAGAGAGGATATGGTACATATGCATCATTTTGTGCCAAGAGAAAATCCAAGTTTGGTATTATCTTGATATGTGTGCCATAAGGTACTTTTTCCAAACATACGCATATTTATTCTCATTTTTCTTGCTTCTCTGAGAAGAGTTCAATGGTGATGTTATTTTTGTTCTAAGAGGCCATTTGTGAAATTATTAGTCCATATTTTGATTAATGAGTGCCATAGTGCATCGTTTGGCATGTAAAGAGGGTAAAATTGAGTCAGTTCAGAATATGGTCAACTTTATGCTCATTTTCTTAGAACTTCACAAGGAATTTAATGGTAAAATCATTTTTTGAGTTTGAATAGTGAAATTAAAGAAAGTGCTTCAAATTGGATTTTGTAAGTCCATGTTGTAATGTAATTTGAAATTTAGAGATAAATAAGAGTAGTCTCACTATTTAGAAGGGACTTGAAGATGAAGTGAAATGTATCATCAATGGTGTATATTTGAGTTCTTTTATTTTCTTCTGTGTTATCTCATATTTCTTCAAATTAATCATCAGTTTATGAGATTTTGGATAAGAGTCACAACATCATTCTTCTGCAAATCATCTCAATACGATCAACAAATAATTATGAATCAAGTTATATGCTAATATGTATATTTTAAAGGAATAAGTTGTATTTAAGGATTTTCAGATCATGTATGCATATGGATACTTGTAAGTCCTAAAGTTAGGTGGTACACTTCCTGGTTGAAAATGAATGGCATGGTCATGATCTTGAGCAGGTGGACTTGATCCTTTTTCATTTCACGAAATACCTTGGAATGATTATCGATAATTATTTGGAGGTCTAATGGAGCAGAGTCCATAGTTTTTTTAACATCAGGTAAGCACAATTGTGCAACTATACCCTAGTGTCCCTTTTTGCATAACTGTTTCATGCCATTAGAGATTATCATTTTCGAGGGTTTCCTTTGGGTACCTCTAAGGTCAATTTCCTTTCCATCTAGGAAAAATCTCATGAAATGATACTGAAAATTAAGGGCCACTATTCCCGATGATTGCAACCATGTACCCCTAAAACAACTTCAACACCCCCCATTTGGATGGAAATCATGGGTCTATCTAGATAATATGCCCCCATTTTCAACTTAATACTATGGAATTTTCCTGAAGAATTTATGGTACCTCCATATTCAACCATTCCTTGAAACGTTGGTGCGGGATATACTTCAAACTTTGGTGCATGATATACAAAGAAATTGCTATTTTTTGCTAATTTTTAATTGAAAAATATATGAGTACTACCATAATCAATCGATATTGTTACGTTTTTATTCGTGATGTATCCTTGTATATTGAGGGTTTGTGGAGTATTGATGCTCACCAATGCATGAAAATATAATGTTGGAGTAGTTTCTTCTAGATTTGGATCTCATGGTGATTCCAATTCTTGATATTCTTCCTCTTCGTAGTCTATGTAGAATAATTTTTTCACCGTATTTATTCCACTTATTTTACTTCTTGTCACTATTGAAACACAATATTTTTACTCTTATTTCATCCATTTGTTGAGGTGTCAACATTGTTGGTTGAGGTACACTTGTCTTATGAACCCAAAAATGATCTATGCTTCTTGTGTATGATCCAATGGTAGACTTGTGTGCAGCCTTATTTTTGGCATGAATATGACAAACAATTTGCATAGCTTCCATAATATTTGTAGGATGTCTTAAGAAAATATCATGTTTAATTGGTTTTTTTAATCCATCCATGTAAGCTTCTAACAAATTTTCATCACTTATGTCATCCACCCTTGTGGCCAAGACCTAAAATTTTGAATTATAATCTTGAATATCACCTAAGTGCTTGATTCTTGTCAATTGAATGAAGCATTCTTGTTCCTACACTTTCCCATATTATTATTATAAGTCTCTTGTAGATAAACCCCCAGTAGAATGATATAGAGAGAGATTCATTTTAACTACCCATTGATACCATTGATATGGTTTTATCTCAAAGTTCAAGGTTGTTATGTGAATCCTTTTCTGATCATCCATAATAATATGGAGTTTAAAATATTTCTCTATTTGGTTTACCTAGGTAAATACCTTTGTTTCATCAAACTTCTTTATTTCAATCTTGAGAATGTTGAATTTAAGTCGCCCACGATAATTAATTCCATTATTGTAATTAAATCCACTGGAAAATTTATTATTATCAACACGTTTTTCAACCTAAATACTACCCTTATTTTCATCAGTTCCTTGCATTTTGATATCTCCTTTAGGGAGTCTCTCATCTAGAGCCTGGAAGATCATGTAAGAAAAGTAATTTTGCAATTCCTTCCTAGATTTTGTATGTCTACTTTATTTTCATGCATCTTATTATCCATCTTACTTTCCATTTCATCGATATTTCTTTTGATCTCTTTCTTATTTTATCTATCTTCCTTTTCATGTCATCCATCTTCTTTTCCATATCTTCCCAATTTTCATTCATCTTATCTTCCATATTCTTTTCCATTTTATTTTTTAAGGATTCTTTAGAATATGATAAATTCACTTGTTTCCACATACTACCATTCATTTCATTAATTTGGTTCTTTAATTGGGATAACCTGTTTTCAAAATCTTCATTTTCTTCTAACGTCCAATGTGAGGTTTCTGGAGGTTTAATTAGTGCTGAAACCTCGTTTGGAGCCATTTAGGATAAACATAATAATACTCCTCTATTTTATGTTTATCATAATTTTTAATCACAAAAAATAGCTCTTCCAATCGAAAGTTATGTCGATTTTAAGTTACATACCTTTGAGACGCTAATTTGGAGTTTGTCTTTCTCGCTAACATTCTTTCTGGTCTATTTCTGAAATTTTGGCCTCGTTGTGTCTAGAATTTTGACTTGTGGTACTCCAATATTTCTTCTCTTCAATTCCACGGGTCCGAACAAAATTAGTTACATGTGCCAAATTAAAGATATGTTAACTTTCCAAAACCTTGTTGAATTTTGGCCTTTCCTAGAGAGAGAACTTGTACATGATGCCACATATCCAATATTTAATATTGGATTCTAAAAATTGTACCAGAAAAACTATGGAATATCCTCTTTCAAATGTAACTTGTCGGATTTAATTTGGATCTACTTTGAAGAATATATCATTGTTTTACCTGAAACAATTGTTTGATACTAGTTATAGGACTAGTCGAAAACCCTATCTTCCATAGGTTATATCTCTGAAAGTATAAAGAACCAAAAGCTGAAATTTTCACCAAAGATGCCTTGATATGTCTTATAAATAAACACCAAGTTTTTCTATCTGAATCATCACAAAATAAAAATTATAGTGAAAATGATAAGATGACTTGCTTGGAGAATAAAACCCTAGGATCTATGCTCTGATTCCAAAATGTTATGATCCAACGCATTAAAAAATGACAAAAAGTCAATGAATATTGTACACTTCGATGGGGGAAACCTACTTTTACAGTATATCCAATTTAGAATACAATATGAGATAAGATAATATGATTATAAGACTGGGTCTCCTTGGTGTGTGTGTGGGTGGGTGGGTGTGTGTGTGTTTGTGTGCGCGCGTGTCTTTGTGTCTCTGTGTGTGTGTAATTATAATCAAAGGGTACCATGAAGGGATCTAACCAAAATATAATTATAATATTTTAAATGTAATAATTCAATATCTAGGGATTAATAAGGGGTTTTACACATAAAATGGGGATTTATCTAGGTCTTAACAAAGAGAGAGAGAGAGAGAGAGAGAGAGAGAGAGAGAGAGATGAGTATGGAGGGAGGAAGGGAGAGATGTATACAGGGAGAGGGGGGAGAGATATAAGTACAGAGAGAGAGAGTGGTGGAGAGAGGGGAGAGGGAGAGAATGGGAGAGAGTGATTGAGTGAGAGAGAGAGAGAGGTGGGAAGAGATAAGGGTGGACAGGGAGAGATGGAGGGAGGGAGAGAGGTAGA
>JASDQU010243824.1:54743-119229 GCA_032191745.1 Picea mariana
GCAGGAGAGAGAGAGAGAGAGAGAGAGAGAGAGAGAGAGAGAGAGAGAGAGATTATATTTTTTTATCAACTTAACCATTTTAAAAATAAGTTATACTCCACACTATAAGAGACTGATATCTACAATCTAAAAGAAAAATAAATTGATAATGTTAAAGCCCTCATATCCTACACTAATGCAAGGCATTTCAATTTCAAGGATATAATGTCTTTCATATATATATATATATATATATATATTGAAAAACCACTCCATACTAGAAAAATGAGTTTTCTACCATTGCACATTTTTTTTAAGGAAATTATATGGTTAAGGTACTCAACACCTGCACTAATGAAACATATACATTATATTTTGATTGAAAAATAACATACCATTTTTAGAAAAAATCAAATTTCATATAGTTATTTACAAATTCTATAAATAAAAATTATATATTCTGAAAGTTGATTCAATTTCCTATATTTCATCTTTTTAGACCATATTCAAATTGATTGTAAAAGTACCTTGAACAATCCCTCCAAGTTAGCAAATTGTTGTTTTTCCATGCTTCATTATCATTAATGCCTAATGAGATACCATAATTAACTTGCACCCACCCATGAATCTCACATAAAGATGTTCATCAAAATTGGTTTTTAAACTAAACAATTCAATATCACTTGTATATCTAAATTCAATAAGAATGCATAAAAATAATAACAATGGATAGGGGGGGATAAGATAGATCAATATTAGTAAACAAAGAAATATGTGCTACAACAACATGCTTACCTAATCAATACTTGCATCACCCCCATCACTGGAGTATGTGTCAATAAAAAAGGTGCTTCATCTCAAACTAAAATTGTCAAATCTCACAAATAAAACTCTCTTTTAGAAGACAAAAGATAGTTCACATTAGTTGTCAAGAGAAATCATGAGCATACAAGTGTATGATTCAAGAACTAGCTTAGGGATTGCACTTGCATAGCTTTTAGAGCCATTTTTGGGAACAATTCCAAATAATTTTTTTTAGATTTAGCTTATGAATAATTCCAAATAAAGTAATTTTAAAGTTGAATTGGGATTGAAAAAGTATTCAACCCTTTTTCTAATGATGATGGCTAAACTCTACCCAAATAATTAAGAGGACCAATTTCTAGTATAACAAACAAGCCAAACTATTTGAAACCACAAATGTCAAGGCTTCGACTATCGTGCTAATCTCCCTACCATGTAGTTCTCCAACACTAAATCTCCTACCATCACTAGAAAATGGTAAATTAGAAGGAAAACATTGTTTTCATTCCTAGAACACTCTCTTCCTCATTATTATAGATAACCAAACTACAAATCTGCATTGATAAGGTCTCTACCTCTTCCGGTAATGATGGAGAAGATGACAAGGTCTGAAAAATATTTTCAGTATACTACTATTATTTCCTCCTTGATCATCACATAGATGTTAAGAATCATGTGAGGATCACTACTTCAAGAAGACATTGACCTCCTCAAACTATGTGTTCTATGAAAAGAATTATGCGAATGTCACTACCTCAAAAAGACATAAGACATTGATCTCCTCAAACTATGTGTTCTATGTAGAGTAAGTAAGAAGCATTGGCTTTATTAAATGCTAAATACAAATGGTTTAACATTGAGATATTGTGTAGATATCCATGTAGAGGGATATGATGCACAAGATCAAGTAGAAGTAAGCGAAGGTTAGTTCAGAGACTTTGAATGTTAGATTTGACTCTCGTGAGATGATTGGGTTGTTTGGTGAAATTACCTCTTAGGGATTTCGAGATCATTTTTATCGTGAAATTTTGTGTCGATTTCCTTCGTGTAAAAGGAGGAAAATAATGTTAATCAGCGGAGTTGGTATGTGGAAATTTTTTAAAAATAAGATAAAGTTTAATTTCATTTTATTGAAGTTTTAAAAATTATATAAATCATTCTAAAATAGTCCAAATTCTTACTTAAAAAAATGTATTAATTGAATAAATTTATAACTTAAAACAGTCGAAATTCTTTCTAAAAAAAAAGTATTAATTGAATAAAACTATAACTTGAAAAGATCAGTTAAGTTTGAATATAAAATGTTGAATCCAAAAAGTTGATTTTTTCCACATTTAATTTATAACTAACTTTTTTAAGTGACAAATACACTAATATACCTATAGGTAAACGAGGCTTTTTAAAGAAATAATAAACTCCGCCCATGTTTCCATTTTGCTACTTTTTCAAAAGTGAATACTCTGATAATGTGCGGTTAGGGTGGCTTGTCGAATGCATCACAGCCATTCGTGTCTGCATTGAACGCTGAGATAGTCTGATAATTTGAACGTGTCGTAAAACAATAGTGGAATTGCAGACTAAGAAAATTTTGACCGCATGACAGTTGGCTGTAGAAGCACCTTCCGGGAGCGAGTGTGTTGACATTAAAAATCGTAGCACGAGGGAAGCTATATATTCATAGACGCTAACCTTCAATCATATGAGTTCGAAAATAGCTCAGGTCCGCATTCAAGCCTTAGATCGTCCCCGTATTTAATAAGCCTGCCCTTCTCTCTAGTTGATCGTCCCCGTATTTAATAACTGGCTATCTCGCTGTATTGATCCCAACGTTACTCTGTTATAAATCAGTCAGTGTAAACGTTAATTCTTCTTATGGATTCAGCACAAGATTATTTGGTGGTAGAGGTGCCTTCATACTTCAGGTGCCCAATATCAATGGAGCTGATAAGAGACCCGGTGACTGTTTCCACGGGTGTGACGTATGACAGAGAAAGCATAGAGCAGTGGATATTTTCATGAAGAAAACATGTCCTGCTACCATGGAACGTTTGGAGAACTTCGATTTAATTCCCAACCACACGCTGCGCCGGCTCATTAAGGGATGGTGCGTTGCCAACAGCTCCAAGGGCGTAGAGCAAATCCCCACACCCAGGCCACCCATCGACGCCGATCAAGTCTCCATGTTACTTGAATCCGCATTCAGATCTCCATCATTCGAAGGCATCAATGCATTGAAAAAATTCGGTCCATTGCGCGGGAGAGTGAGGGAAACAGACGGTGCATCGCCGCGTCTGGTTCGAGTCACGTTCTGGCCTCTCTGATGAATTCGTATTGTTCTAAAGAGATCGACAATGAAAAGTTCAGGGCTTGTGAAGAAGCTTTGGGTATATTGTATCTGCTTCCTATGACCCAGGAAATTGCGAATTCACTGACAGAGACAGCGTGCATTAGGTCCATGGCCTTTACCTTGCGTAAGGGAACCACTGAAGCTAGACTCCACGCGGCGGTTTTATTGCAGAAGGTTTCCACTTGCATATCTGATTGGGAATTTATTGCCAGGGAAAGGATTAATATTTTCCAAGGGCTCTTAGAAATCATAATGGATGAAGTTTGCCATAAGGCAACAATGGCGGCCTTGGTTGTCCTCATAGCAATATGTAAAAAATCCCGAAAGAACAGATTATTGGCAATCGAAGCAGGCGCTGTATTTTCTCTGATCGAATTACTTCCAGAGGCCGAGAAGCCCAAGTGTGAAAAGATATTAGATCTATTGGACATGTTAGTGGACTATGCAGAAGGAAGGGCCGCCATGGCTGATCACGCCATGGGCATTGCTGTAGTCTCCAAGAAGATTATTAGGGTTTCAGAAATTGCCACTAAGAAAGCAGTTCGAATCCTTTGGTCACTTTCCATATATTCTTCAAATGCGTCGTCTCTTCGGGAGATGCTTCAATGTGGAGCTGTGTCTAAACTGTGTATGGTTCAACAACTCAGTTGCGCAGACAAAACAAAGCAGAAAGCCAAGGAGGTATTGAAATTGCATGCAAATACTTTCAAAGCCTCCGCTTGTCTCCCGTACATAACCAGAACTTGTTATCCACAGTGTTGAAATTTGATCCAATACATCCATGCAATCAGACAACAAAATGACTTAAAAAATGACATTTTCCTTTGTATCTAATTTTAGTGAATGTGTCGGAATTTAATAAGGTTACTTAAAAAACTTAGCAGATCCAGACGGATTCTATATGTGTATACATTTTAATTGTTCTGATCGTATTCTTCGCAAAACAGTTTGTCAGATATTTTTACAGTTTACACACCAACAGATTTGACGGAAAACTTTTATTATGCTAATTGGCTTAAATTCATTCAAGTCCAAATCTCTATTTTAAGCATCAATAAATTTCCATTTCAATTGTTTTATTAGTACCTCTCTCAATATTATGGAGTTAAAATGAATTTAAGAAAAAGTTTATCTTAATTGTTTGTTTTATTAGTACCTCTCTCAATATTATGGAGTTAAAATGAATTTAAGAAAAAGTTTTATCTTAATGGTTTCTAAGTATACTTCAATTGCTTATTTTATATCTTTTTTTCCAAATATATCCATGCACATTGACTTCATATTTCTTTTTTGTCTCAACAGGTGCAATTTTGTAGAACATTGTTTTGAAACATTTTACGAGCATTTTAATTGTTCAGAGTTTGTCAGATTTTCTTACCGTTTACACACCAACAGATTTAACGCAGAACTGAAATTATAATAATGGTGAAGAATTTTATTATCATTTAACGCAGAACTGAAGTTATAATAATGGTGAAGAATTTTATTATGATAATAGGATATGGGATTGCTCAAGTGCGAGTTTCACTATTTTTAGTGCATATCTCATCCCGCACTTAAGTCGATTCCAGATTCCATCTATCCAACCTATATGAAGACAAGGATTACCTTTATAAAAGATAATTAGAAATCAATGTCATGATTCATAGTTTTTTATTTCATTTACATTGTAGTTATAGTTGTGGTGGTTAGCTTTTATTAGATTTTTAAAAGTTTGATTTTTTTTTTTTTAATAGAGATTTGACTACTACAGTGTACGGAGGTATATTATTCACTTATTGAAAAAAAAATAAAAAATTTATGTTTATGATTATATAGAGATATATAAAAATATATTTTACATAGATCTATAAAGAATCCAAATCTAAGAAAATATGTCAGGCCAAATACCCACAACCTTGATGAGAAACCATACTTACCGAATTCGCCCGAATCAGGGAAAAAACAAAAAAAAAATGTTTATTTGAATGCGAATAAATGCGGTGCAATTCAATATGGTTCGCCTGCGGATCTCTTCTAGATTCTTGAGAGGGGGGAAGGCATGTGGTTTCAAGGAGCAGCAGGTTCCTTCCGTTTCCAGTCGTAAGGTCTGCCCCTCCAGAGATTGATTGACTGTGGAAAGTCTCCAGTTTAGTCTGTGATTGTCATCATAGATATAGAAAAGATACAGGAACATTGCTGTTGCACTGGGTGGGTGGAACATATATGATCACTCGAGCAATTATAGAAACCAACCCATCATGACCACAACTACATAATTTAATCTTTGGTCCACTGAAAAATAAGAGTTTTGGAGGGATTGTTTTATTAATGGTGATCTGGAGAGGTATTTTAAATAAATAAGTGAATACAACTTTGAAAACTTTCATATAAGACTTTTTGGGAGGGAGCTATGAAAATTGTCAAACAAGACCTTCAGAGAGGTAGTAGGGTGATGATGGGTGGGTGAAAAAGTAAGAGGTTTTTTTTGGAGGGATACGGTTTAAATAATGGTTTGGTTTTTTTTTTTGGGTGAATTGCATTGCACCTTTAAACTTATTTTTCAAAATACATGAAAATCAAATTAATTTGTTTTTGAGTTTTTTTTACTATTATGATTTAGGAATATCAAAATATATATATATATATATATATATATATAATAAATTCATTAAATCTAAATCTTTATTTTAAGGATCAAAAAATTTGCATTTCAATTGTTTTATGAGTACTTCTCAATATTTATTAGATATGGAGTTAAAACAAATTTAAGAAAAAGTTACATTCTAATTGTTTTGTGGTTCTTTCTCAATGCTTATTAGATCTAGAGTTAAAATAGGTTCCCTCTCAATGCTTAGGTTCCCTCTCAATGCTTATTAGATATAGAGTTAAAATAAATCTAGAAAAAATTATAAAGTCTTAGAGCATACGACATTCAAATTAAAAAAAAGGCAACTTAACTACAATTTGATATTTTTTTGGATAATTTACATTTTAGAGGGTCAAAGGATGGTCATAAAAAATATTTTTCTAATGCAATGAAAATACATATTTATTGATTAAGAAGGAAGTTGCAATGGTCAATTATGCTAAGAATGAGAATTGAGATAAAATAAAACATGACAAAATCAAGATGCAGTTTCAATTATAAGCTTCATATACAAGACATTCAGATAACTAGAAATGCATCATAAAGAGCCCTTTTGTATCCAAGTTGCCTTGTTTGTGTAAAGGCCATGTAAAAATAGGAAATTATTCATGGTAAGTGCATTTTTGCATTTTTGTCAAATCTAGTCATTTTGATCGATGAATTTAGATCCTTTGTCTTTTGTCAAAGATGTAAAAGAAGATATTATGACATTGTAAATGTCAACCATGTTTTCTTGGAATTGCATTTGGTCACAAATTGCGCATACATGAGTTGGTGTTTCTAGAATTCTTTCTAAATATAATTCAATTGCTCATTTTCTTTTTAAGTATGTTTGTTTTTTCAAATATATCAATGCACCTTGACTTCATATTTCTTGCCTCAAGTGGTGCAATTTTGTAGAACATTTTTTTGAAGCATTTTACATAAGTGATTTCTATTTTTGTGCTTGGAACCTCTTTAATAAAATTGAACTACGCAATTTACTTTCCTGATTTTTTTTTTTTTTGTTTCATTATTTCATAGTTATTTTGTTGCAAATTGTCTTGTTTCTTTTACTTCTACATTTTCCTACACTAAAGAGTTAATATCATTTTCCCCCTAATGATTGTATTCTTTATATTTTTGTTGAGAGGGATTCTAGCTTTCTTTACTTCTATTCAATGGCACAATTACTATTTCCAATTAATTAATTGAAAGAAACAAGAAAGGTTATAATCAATTGGAAAGACTAGTTCAAAATGTGTATGTGAGGAATCCGGACAAAATCGAGCAATATAGACTATTTTCAATGAAATATGTGTTGAAGAGTATTTAAAGACAACAATTTGTGACTATGTATTCCATGTATAAATGTTGATGTGAAGGAGTTCACATAACCATTTCATTGTAAAATGACCTCCTTATATATTACCATCTTGAAAGAAGATTGACAAATTAATGATGTAAAATTGATGATCTTGTTGACAAGATATCTATTCAAACATGTATTTCTCAAATGATACATGCAACATAAACATTATATCAATTTTTTGTAATTGTTATTCTTAGAGAATGCACATCAAACTGTTATCTAAATTTGAAAATAGATGCAAATAATGAGACAAGACAATCTCCAACGATAACACCAATCATGGAAAGGTGTTTCTCTAGAAGTGACTTCTCAATTGAAAACATATCAACTTCAAGAATTCCAAGGAGACTTGCACATTCAGATGTAGTAGCGATACTAGCAAAGGTTCGTGGAAGCTCTATTTCTCTATATGACAACAATGGCTCAAGGTGGCCACATGATGGATCTTGATCATGGAGAAATAGTTTATATTCATTTTTTTCTTTGTCTCCGTTGAGAGAGAAGTATTGTGCACCTTCACCTTTTTTAAATGACTAGATAGATATTAGTATAGACAACGAACTATAAAACCATTTAATAAAAAAATTATGACCCCACAAAGCAATCTCATAATCATTATATAGATGAAAATAAAAAAGAGAGATTCTATGGAGATATGTCTAAGGATCATTGAAATTTTGTAAGATTTGTAGGAAGTCAATAGAAATGCCCGCTGTCATTGACAACAATGCTACAGTATCTTGGCAAGCTAAACAATATCGAAAGTGATGTGATTTTTCCTTCTCTTATCTCAATTGATGTGTAATGGAAATGAAGCAACATTGAAAGTGCATCAAATACACAATCACCTAGGTTGTACTGGAAATTTGGTAAATGAAATAAGATGGATTTGAATAAGATATGATAGATTTATTTCATATTACATACATAAATACTGAATCCATTTAGTATTTTGAATTACATGTTTGATTTAAATTTCCTTTCACTTTTCCTAAGTACAAAAGGAAAGAAAAAATAAAATTTGACAAAGGAGGACAAAGACAGAATGAAAAACACGTGGAAAAAGAGCATGAAAATATACAACATATTTCAATTGCATGTCCTTGTATAAAAAAGAGCATATATAGATCTACCGATCCTAGTAAAGACAAAATGAAAGAAAAAAAAATGGACAAAGATATAGGAATTTGTGTTGCAATATCTAGATAAAAAAATCACTATTATAGATACATATTATACTTAAGGTATTTAAATGCACAAAAGTGCATTGCATTGTAAACTTTCAAATTCAACACTATTGTAGTTCGGATGTATGTCTATTTTCTTTCTACTAGAAAGATGCAAGATATAAACATCGAGCCTCAAAATATGAAAGGTTTGTTTTCTATAAGAATATGGGTTATTGAATGTACATATATCAAGAAAACATAACATAATTTTTTTTTGTCTAATTGACGGATGTTGTTTTATCTGCAATAAACATTTGCATTTAAATCTCTTTTGTGCATTYTATGGATATTTTCTTTATAAGCCCAACATCATTGTAAAGATGAAAATAATATCATCATCTAATATTGTAGATAGATTTACAATTGTAAGTGCAGTTCAACAAAAAATTTCTTTCATAATTAGATAAGGGAATTAAATGAAAAGGCACAAAAGTCTACAAGAAATTCTTTGCTACAATAGAAATCAATGAAATATAAATAAATGGCTCAATTGATTCATTAATAAATCACTTTTGAAGGTTGGAAACTTGAGTGAAAGTATGGATTCTATTTTAGATAAATAGAAATTTTTATAGGTTTTGCATATTTATATTACTTATATATGTTGAAAAAGGGATTATAGAGAAAACACCTTAGCTAGACCAGGAAATTGTATAATATGTAAAGATATATTCTACACTAAAATCAATGTGTAGGTTGTAAATTCAAAAGTTTCATATAATTAAAAAAAAAAAAGAAAAACAAGTATGCAAAGTTGATATTCAAAAAATTAAATTGTTGAAATGTTCATCAACAAAATGAGATATCATAAAGCAAGTAAAAGTAGTCTTCATCCATATGAGACTATTATAAAATAAGAAGAACAATAATATTATAAGTCAATATTATGGATGAAAAAATACAATATACAATTTAGATATTGATAACAACATTCAACAAAATATTTGTATGATCATGATAAATGACCCATTAAGGATTTATTCAAATATTTGTGTCTATAATTGCACTTAGAAGTAAGATACTAGTTGTTTACTGAAATAGAGAGTCCGATCACAATTCACTTTGCAAAAAGAGTATTTTGAAGAGGATCACTTTGCAAAAATAGTATTTTGAAGAGGATATTACCCTTTATAGAAACCATAACATAGACAAAAATACAAGTCTCCTATGAGGAAAATTTTCTTTTATACAAATTATATCTATTGACTTCTACCAAAGCCAACTATGCATGTATTTTTGTTGAGAAACTAGCAAGAATAGGAAAGAAGCAATGTGGGAAAGGTTTGTATTCAATTGATTCCAGAATTTGTTTGTATGAGAATTGTTGTTATGCTCAATAATATAAATGAAATAATAGTCTATTTAGAGGGATACAAAAAACAAAAGTATAAACAAAAGTATAGAGAAAATGTTCTTATAGTTCTATGATAAACAATAGATAGAATTGACTAAGAACTAAAGCTTTTTTTGTATAAAATATCTATAATCCACAAAACACCAACTTCAATTTACATTGATATTTTTTACAAAGAAAAGAATCTTTAGAGAATATTTTTTCCTCTCCAACAAGTTTTATAGAAAGAAAACTACAAATGCTATGATTGTAAAAAAAATTGTCTTCTATACAAATAGCAAATTTTTCTTCTAATATAATGCAATGCATCCATCTCACAATTGCAAATAAAAATAAGAAGTATCAATGATGGTTGCAATGCATCCATCTCACAATTGCAAATATAAATAAAAAGTATCAATGATACTAGAGAAGTGGGTAAAATATAGCTTGCTTATATTCATTTATCAATTGTAATTAGAAAGAAGAAGTTACCAAAGATTCAAGATAAAAAAACAAAAATATCTTAAACCAATAAGATAAAAAGATGAACAATTTTACACATATACAATATCTTGAGCTCATAAAACACTAATTGAATATTTGCATTATGATTTTCTCTTTCAAGCACGCAAAGGAAAATGCCAATACTCTTATCAAACCAACAGTTACAATTACATTGTTATACAAACAAGAGTTCTAGTATAAAAAAAAAAAACTCTACCATGTATGTAGAAATTTAGGGTAGGGAAGCAATGAAAACATGCTCCATCTTCCTCTCGATAATTCTTGAAGTTCTAACTTTATTCTTTTCATTGTTGACATTCTCATCTAGGTTGGCATTGTGATTGGATTCAAAGTACTCTTAACTGCAAGTATTATCAATAACTCTTGAACTTCTAATATTATTCTTCATTGTTGGCAGTCTCATCTGAGTTGACACTGTGATTGGATTCAAAGTACACTTAATTGTAAGTATTAGAAAAAATTAAGATTGATATCAAAAAAAAATCTTTATTCATATCTTCAAAGCTCTCAGATCTAACTAAACTCAACAATGATAAAAAATTGAACACATTGTGGCCACATTTATGCACAAAGGGTGAGTGATACCAAAAGAAAATCCTTATTCATATCTTCAAAGCTCTCAGACCTAACTAAACTCAACAATGATCCAATATTCGAACACGGTGTGGCCACATTTATGCAAAAGGCATCCCAACAGGACAGCACTGAAAACCAACGAAAGTTTCCCATGAAATCCCACAAAAGTTTGGAAACTCAACAATGGTCCAAAAATCGAACAAAGGTGTGGCCACATTTATGCACAAAGCCATCTCAACATGGCAGCACTGAAAACCCATAAAAGTTTGGAATTGATATTCTGGAGTCCACCTCTAAAATTTCGGCATTTCTTGACATTTCAAGAAATGAGTGAATATTTCAACTAAAACCTAAAACTAAGTGCACCTCGTTTGCATTGAGTGAATGTTATTATAACCTACTCAATACAAAGCCCCGTTACTCAGAGCCGTCACTCCCTATGAAGTTGTCAAATTTTCCCATTGCTAAATATTGAATGTCATTAATTTTTAATTATATTGGAGAGTAAAATCTTAAAATTGAATGAATTATTTAATGAACATCGATACATGGTAATTGTTTTTGTTTTTATTTTTATTTATTAAATATAATAACTTTTCACCAAAATTATTTAATCAAATCAAACTTTTCAGTTAATTAAAAATTAAAATTATTTAATATCAAAATTTATATATAAATATAAATCATTTTAATAATTACATTTTATAAAACACTTTAAAAAAAAGCCAATTACTTACACATCATTTTAATAATGAAATTTTATAAAACACTAAAAAAAAGTCGATTACTTACCCATAATAGTGTAAGCCTAGTTTGAGAATCAAAATCATTTTAATATACATAATAATATTTTAATGAAATTGATTTTTTTCGATTCAATTTCGCTAGTCGAAGTTCGGTCGCGAAAGGATAATTACATAGTCCTTATTGGGAGATCGATCAAAGATTTACCATGAAATTCAGAGTCACCCACGCCGAAAATATTGTAATTAAAACACATCACATTTGTATTAACAATATTTAATTCAGCGTAAATGCAGGCGAGCCGCGAAAGCATAATTCCATTGTCCATTTTGGCACATCGATCAAAGATTTACTATGGGATTCGGATAAAAGATTTACCATGGAATTCAGAGTCATTTACCCGGCTGATATTGTAAGTAAAATACATAATAGTTGTAATAAAATATATTTAATTCAATCTAAATGCAGATTTAGCACACTTTATCAGAAATTATTCAATGTTTTTTGTTTAAAGGTTTTGCGTTTTGATATTTTTTTGTTTCATTCAGGTGACATAAATTTAGGTGAATCACATTTTTTTTATTATTTAAATTTCATTTTTGTATGCATAAATGTATTGAGCATACTGAAAAATCATAAGACATTCAAATTATATAGATTAAACTATTCAAATCTGTAAATCCAACAATTTCCAGTCAGATTTCCAATAAAATTAAACAGATAATATACTGAAAAAAAAAATCCAAATCTAAAATATGTAAACTAAAACAATTAAAAAAAATCCTTAAATTATATTAGTAATATAATTTTGTTCTTTAATGGAAAGTTTACAAATAATCCAACGAAACATAATCCTGAATAATTACTGAGGAATTACAGTCCATACTATTCAAAAGAAAAGGAGGATTGACTGGCTTCCATAAAAGGTAGAGGACAGTAGTGCTGAGTGCATATTCTGATCTGATTTATACTTTGAGCTGTGCTCTTCAGAGGACGAGGTCAGAAAGACTGATGCAGCTCTCTGAAATGTAATGGAGGTGGATACTTTAAAATATTTTTTGAGAGCTGCCGTAGAGAGAAAGTCAACATCTTTGTTATATTCTAGGAAAGTGTGTTTGTAGTTGAGCTTGGTGAAAGAGGGAAGGAGTTGTTTGATCCTTTCCTTCCAGCCTAGAAGATGAGAGTCCCCATTCGTCAAAATTGTGTCAATATCTAGTTTGGAAGCCAAATAGACTAAAACAATTATTTACCTACCCACCCATCACATGATAAATAAATTATATAAAATAAAAATAAATAATTAATGTTATTGTTATGTGGCAATTTTCAGTATGAAATGTATGTCTAGATAGAAGTATTTAATCAAATAGAGGTATTTAACTAAATACCTCTATTTGNTGGAAGCCAAATAGACTAAAACAATTATTTACCTACCCACCCATCACATGATAAATAAATTATATAAAATAAAAATAAATAATTAATGTTATTGTTATGTGGCAATTTTCAGTATGAAATGTATGTCTAGATAGAAGTATTTAATCAAATAGAGGTATTTAGTTAAATCTAACCGTATGACCAATCACAAAATAAATATGAAAATTTTAAGCCCCCGATTACCAAGCCTTACTCGTTTTCGTGTGGGACTGCAATCAGTGAAGGAAAGCCTCTGACCAGCGCAGAGGTAATGGTAGAAGGGATTTGCATTTCAACATCTCCTTTTAAGTTCTAAATCCCTGTTGAGAAATATTGATCAAATCGATTCTCGAAGATGAACCCGCCGCTCCAGAAACAGAATCATTTCGTAAGAAACCATTTCAGGTTGTCAGCAACGGGAATGGCGGTAAAATGACCTTTTCCGTGGCATTCTCGTTTCTCGGCACTACCCCGTTACGCTTCTGGTAACATCGTTGAAGTATAGAAAATGGCTAAGACAAAGATAGCATTTCGAGAATTGAAGAGATCTTAAGACTTTGTAAGATTTTAAGAGAAAATGGCTAATTACCATAACATTCAAAAGATCAACATAATAATAATAATTTATTTTTAAGGTCACTGCCAAGCCAACACACTAAATTGGTGTATGAGACCCCCCCTCCGTTCAGCGATTTGACTGGTAAAGTCTACGAAGGTATACACACCCTACCCCCCTCTGGATTTCAACCTGTGACCTTTTAAGAGGAAACACATGTTCTTAACCATTAGGCCCACTCAGGCTGTATTATTTAATAGTATGCCTTAATTATATTATTTTTCTAGGTTATACTGTTTGCCTTTAATTACCTAACATTAAAAAAAAAATCAACCTAATAGTATTTTATTATTATTTTTCTAGGTTATAAAAAAATTCAACCTAATAGTATTTTATTATTTTTTTTTCTAGATTATATTGCAGTATTTTCTCTTATTTGGAGGATGGTATTAAAAATTGAACATGTCATTTCCAAGAATTGAATAACCATCATCCCTCCCAACCACCTCAACTAAACCAAATTAACAAAATAAAATTTCACTATATAAAGAAAACATCTATAAAAGAAAATCCATTTTCAATAAGTGTTATATCCTTATGCAATAAAACTCAATTTAATTGTGTTCAAGCTTCTTTATGCAATAAAACTCATCTTAGTTGTGTTCAAGCTTCTTTATGCAACGTATAAAAGAAAATCCATTTTCACTAAGTGTTATATCCTTATGCAATAAAACTCATCTTAATTGTGTTCAAGCTTCTTTTTGCAATGTATAAAAGAAAATCCATTTTCACTAAGTGTTATATCCTTATGCAATAAAACTCATCTTAATTGTGTTCAAGCTTCTTTATGCAGTGTATATGGAGCAAACAAATATATTTATCTTAAAAGTCATTGCTTTTAAAAGTTTGAACTAAAATTATGGATGATGGTGGATGAAGATAATGGTAATGGTAATTTAGTTAAGAATTAATTGCATATAATATATATTAAAAAAATTAATTTAATATAATATGTGTTAGGTTCTCACAGTGTGCCATGTGATCATGCACCTATTGAGGGTGTGTGACAATGTAACATTTCATGTTTGGTTTCTTGGCAACAAAAAGGTCACTTCGTTTGGACTATGCCTCTTCACCTAGAGCATACCGATACTCCATTCTAGGCTATCGGCGAGTCACACTCCTACTATAGTGCAACTCTTCTATACCTAGATAGTCGTTATTGTCTATAAAACTTAGTCATTTTTAAGCATACATCCAACAACATGAGAAGCCAAGAGAACAATAACAAAACAGACAAGAGAATGATAGATATATTGCAGGTGGCACAAATTGTGCCTAACACCCAACTAAGACATTTTTGTTGTAGAACAGTTACAACATGAGCACTATCGGCTCGGTTTACAGCTTCGGTAGATTCTAACAACTCGCCTCACCTCACCAAGACACTCATGAACAGATCTGTCACCACATTACTCTCTATCGCAACTGCCTCTGCAACAATATGCAGTCTGCCTCAGACGTTCCCTCAACCGTAGACTTGTTGTCTCTTCGTTTTGGCATACTTTGCCCCTTGGTTTCCATAGACTTAAAAAATTTAGGTTTTTCCTCAGACATGCCTCCACAGACATGCGTTTCCAAAATTACCAAAATCTGACCAAGATAATTTCACCTAGCTCTCGCCATCGAACCCTCCTCCTCAAGGAAGCACAAGTCTTCCTAGATTCAAGCAACTTGCCTCCTTGAGAGAGCTCTATCTCTTTGTATGCATCATATTCTTACAACTCTCCTCATCTCCAAGTTCTTGCCAAAATTATCTCTTTTGGTTGTGCACCCCTTTCTCTTATATGGACTCCAAGAGTCACTTGTGCGAAACATCGTGCCGCTTTGGTGTGTCGTTCCCCTTCACGATCCCACACTCAATCGATCCTCGTGCCCATATGTGAACCCATTGCACCCATCCAAGCCTTTTGCTTCCATCAACTGTTCATTTCTTGGACCGACGTGTCCCTTCCTTGGGGGCATGCCCCTTTCCGTATGTTCTCTTCATGTCGATCATCATGACTCCTTGTGGATTTGATGATGGGGTCGTGCAACCTCTTCGGCATGCCCATGTTGCCAAGGGCTCGTGAATCCACTCCTTGGGCATGCTCCCAGGTTTCCCCACCACAACCCAGCTATATGTCAATCATTCTAAGGAAGGTAAGGTCTATGCCCCCTTAATGTGACATGACACCATCATGCTCCCAAGGTGCTCATACCCACACCCAAATGTCTTTTTTCATCCAACCGATCGCTTCCTTCCTTGTGTTCTTTGTCTCTTCTGTCGTCGAATCTGCCCAAGGAGTGTACCTTCTCAGTGGGTGCCATGGAAGACCTTACAATATGGATATCAAAATAAAAATAAAGATATGTTTATAAAGAAAGAGGTTTTTCTATATAAAATGAATTATTTGTAATGGATTGATAGTTATCTTGTTTTTTAGCTCAATTCCTTATCAATTGGTATTAGATTGGTTTTTTTTATTCCCCATTGATCTATGGTCATAATTTTTTTTTCTTGAAATAAGTAGATGAGATGATTTTATGACCAAACATTTCCAATACATTATACACAATCTAGAAATAAACACAAAATCACAAATAATTATATCAGAAGACACTTCAACCTATAGATTATTTGACATCAAATGTTTAAATCAACGAGGATATGCGAAAAAAATATTCAAGGACTACCTCAGGCTCCACAACTCCAATGGAGGAATAGCCCCAAGCAAAGGTGGCTCAAGGGGATTAATGATTATGTGCATAATGAAAAAACAATGTCTCCTGAGCCCAAGGAAGGTGAAATTGTAAGAACTTGTCAAGTTGTTTTTGGTCAAGACCTTTAGCCTGGAAATTGTGTGGGGGAGTTCATGAAGTTGATGGAGTAAAAAGTGGTAGTGGAGTGAAAACAAAAACACATGTGTAGGAACACATTCATGTTACTATATAAACACACAGATTTTTAATCCTACAACTTCGATACTCACCGAACTCCCACACACACTTTCCAACTCAGATGATTTATGAACATGTTCATGAATGCACGCGTTCTTAAAAAAAATTGAAATGAAAATAATCTGTTTGCACTTTAGGAACACGTGCATGTTCCTAAAGCATGTGTGTGTTGTTAGGAAGAGTAACATGCACATGTTCCCCTTAAGAATAAATCTCTCTCTCTCTCTCTCTCTCTCTCTCTCTCTCTCTCTCTCTCTCTCTTCCCCACTCTCCCTCCCTCCCTCTATCTTCTGCTCTCTCGCTCTCTCCAACTTGTTTTCTCCCCCCCTCTCTCTCTTCCCTTGTTCCCCTCTCTTCTTTTCTACCTCTTCCCTTCTCTCTCTCGCCCTTCATTTTCCCATATCTCTCCCTCTCTCTCTCTCTCTCTCTACCCCATTCACTCTCTATATATTCTCTCCACCTTCTTCCCTCTCTCACCTTCCATCGACCTGGTTCAATAAAAATGTTCCTGTATCTTTTCTATATCTATGATGACAATCATAGACTAGACTGGGGAATTTCCATAGTTAGTCAACATGTGGAGGGACAGGGCTTAGGACTGGAAAGCAAAGGAACATGTTGATCCTTGAAACCACCTACCTTCCCCCATATCAAGAATCTAAAAGATATCTGTAGGAGAACCGTATCGAATCGTACCAAATGTATTCAAATTCAGATCATATTACAAAATTTTTGTATTTTTTTCATGATTCGAGAAAATTTTGTAATTATGGTTTTTGATCAAGGTTGCAGGTATTTCTATAGACATTTTTTCTTAGATTTACATTTTTTATGAAAATATGTAAATATACTTTTATTTCATAAATCAATGACCTTAAAAATAAATTATTATTATTATTGTTATAAAATGAAATCAAAATTTTAAAAATATAAAAAAAACTAACCACCACAACTATAACTACAATGTCGCCACAACTATAACTACAATGTGAATGAAATAAAAAAATATATGAATTCAAAAGAGTTAAAGAACATCAACGATATTGGTTTCAAATAATAGATGAGTAGAGATCTTGTCCATGTGATATGGGGAAATCCTTATCTCCATTGAATAATCTATCCTTTCTACCATCCTCTACACATAGAGCAGACTCAACGACAAAGTCAACGATTGACTTTACTTCATATATATAGGTTGGATAGAGTTAAGAGCTGAATGAGATATGCACTAAAAATAGTGAAACTCACAATCACATCCTATTAGCATGATAAAATTCTTCACCATTATTATAAAAGTTTTTCATCAAATCTATTTGTTGTTGTGTAAACGGTAAGAATATCTACAAACTGTTTTGCCAAGAGTACGATTGGAACAATTAAAATGGACACATATAGAATCTATTTGGATATACTAAGTTTTTTTTAAGTAACCTTATTAAACTCAGAAACATTCACTAAACTTACATACAAAGGAAAAGTCATTTTGTTGTCTAGTTGCATGGATGTATTGGATCAAATTTCAACACTGTGGATAACAAATTCTCGTTAGGTATGGGAGACAAGGAGAGGCTTTGAAAGCATTTTCATGCAACTTCAATACCTCCTTGGCTTTCTGCTTTGTTTTGTCTTTGCAACTGAGTTGTTGAACCATACACAGTTTATACACAGCTCCACATTGAAGCATCTCCCGAAGATTCGATGCATTTGAAGAATATATGCAAAGTGACCAAAGGATTCAAACTGCTTTCTAAATGGCAATTTATGAAACCCTAATAATCTTCTTGGAGACTACAGCAATGCCTATGGCGTTATCAACCATGGCAGCCCTTCCTTCTGCATAGTCCACTAACATGTCCAACAGATCTAATATCTTTTCACAATTGGGCTTCTCAGCCTCTAGAAGTAATTCAATCAGAGAAAATACAACGCTTGCTTTGATTGCCCATAATCTGTTCTTTCGGGATTTTTTACATATTTCTATGAGGACAACCAAGGCCGCCATGGTTGCATTATGGAAAACTTCACCCATTATGATTTCTAAGAGCCCTTGGAAAATATTAATCCTTTCCCGTGCAATAAATTCCCAATCAGATATGCAAGTGGAAACCTTCTGCAATAAAAATGCCACGTGGATTCTAGCTTTAGTGGTTCCCTTATGCAAGGTCAAGGCCATGAACCTAATGCACGTTGTCTCTGACAGTGAATTCACAATTTCCTGGGTCATAGGAAGCAGATACAGTATACCCAAAGCTTCTTCACAAGCCCTAAAATTTTCATTGTCATTCTCTTTAGAACAATACGAATTCATTAGAAAGGCCAGAACATGACTCGAACCAAATGCAACTATGCACCATCTGTTTCCCTCACTCTCTTGTGCAATGCACCACAATTTCTTCAATGCATTGATGCCTTCGAATGATGGAGATCTGAGTGTGGATTCAAGTAACATAGATACTTGATCATCGTCGATGGGTGGCCTGGGGGTGGGGATTTTCTCTACGACCTTGGAGCTGTTGGCAATGCACCATCCCTTAATGAGCCGGCACAACGTGTGGTTGGGAATTCAATCAAAGTTCTCCAAACATTGCATGGTAGCAGGACATGTTTTCTTCTTGCATGAAAATATCCGGTGCTCTATGTTTTCTCGGTCATACGTCACACCCATGGAAACAGTCATTGAGTCTCTTATCAACTCCATTGATATTGGGCACCTGAAGTATGAAGGCACCTCCACCTCCAAATAATTTTTTGTTCAATCCATAAGAAGAATTAAGGTATACACTGACTGATTTATTGAATCTATAAAAGAGTAACATTGGTATCAATACAACAAGATAGCCAATTATTCAGATCTACTAGATAGAAGGTCAGGATTATTAAATACGGGGATGATCTAAGGCTTGAATGCTGAACTGAGCTATTTTCGAACTCATATGATTGAAAGTTAGCGTCTATGAATATATATCTTCCCTCGCGCTACAATTTTTAATGTCAACACACTCACTCCAGGAAGGTGCTTCTACAGCCAACAGTCACGCGGTCAAAATTTTCTTAATCTGCAATTCCACTATTGATTTACGACACATTCAAATTATCAGACTATTTCGTCGTTCAATGCAAACACGAATGGTTGTGATGAATTTCAAAATCCACCCTAACCACACATTATCAGAGTATTGACTTTTGAAAAAGTAGCAAGATGGAAACAACGACAGAGTCATCATCTATATTTATGACTATGATATTAGTATATTATTTCTTTAAAATGCCCATCTTTATACATCGTCGTTTACCTATTGATATATTAATGTATTTGTCACTTAAAAAAAAGTAAGTTGTAAGTTAAATGTAAGCTCTCGATAAGTTCCCAGGAATTTGAAATTTATCCTTGGGACCTTAGGGATTGATTTTTATATTGATTTCTCCAAGGAGCTGGAGAATATGCTAGCTCCTTTTGGTCCATTATATCTATAAGATTTCCTTCGGCCCCTATAATTTTAAATATATGCTCATAACCTCGATCATCCTATGTATCAGTAACTTGATCAAATCCACTACAAACATCCACTCCAACAGGAAAATCATAACCTTTTTTTATACCAAGAACTGTAAACCAAGTGCCTTCTCCTGTCAGGTTATGGAGTCTTCCTTAAAATAAAAACTCCCCTTGCACACCTAAAAAATGATATGATAGGTGAAAAAAGATTCTCAACAACTTAAAGCGTTAGAACCCTAACTATTTTCTTGGATAACAAATGGTGAATGAAGTAAAATTAAAAAATACATAAACATGAACGGAAAAAGATTTATTTATGTACATGATAGCAAGATTTGCATCTTTCAGTTCTGCAAGAAGTCTTTGAGAAAGTCTTATTCTACTACAACCTTGAGATGTTCCCTTAACCATTGATATTCAGTCAATTGAGTAATTCTTCTTTGTATATCATCAGATTATTCCTCCTAAAATCTTAGAAGTTGATCCATATAGGCTCGCACCTTGGCATTTCTTGGTTGTTAGTAGCTCTTCATTTGTTGCACCACTATTTTCGAGTCTCCAAATATCACCCTCTCAATGATATGCATTTTTATTTCTACATTGTGAGTGGCCTCAAACTCCAACTTATAGGATAAATGAATCTCTTTCTTGTTGGGGGGAACAAGAAACACACCATATCCTACTGCTTCTTTTGAATATTCCCCATCAAAATACATTTTCCACATACCACTTATTTATTCAGTAGAGATTTCCAAATGGGATATGATTGTGGGAGACTCCTTGTATTATTCATTTACCATGAGGATGAAACAACTAAGAGATTCATTAACAACATATATAGGGTGATTTACAGGGTTGTTCTAATAACTGAACACATAATAAAAAAAGCTTCTCTATATATCCTCATGTTATGTGTCTGAAAAATTGGTAGAGTAGCATAATTCATGTCCATCTACATTGTACCACCCATCTTTCGTGCCCATGTTATTGATATCATCATACCATAGTTTTCAAGCACATCAACCACCATTACATTCATCATCATCCTTTTGATAGGAAGCTTAACCAAATTAACTACCGTATATTTGATCAACCCATCACATTTTACTTTTGTAGCATCAAAAGAATAGATATCATGATATGGCCTAGTTAATTCCAACCCCAAATTTTCCATGACTACTTTGGGCATAAGATTCTATGAGGCTTCGATGTCAAGAATACAATTATGCAACATATTTTTGTGTATATTTTATGTTACTTAGAAAGGTGCAATAGACTCTTCTTTGTCATCTATGTGAGGGACAAACACTATGGTGGAACACTCATCTTGTAGATTCACGATATCAACATGATTTGTCAATCCTTTTACTTGTATCATTTTCTCCATCTGTTTGTGGTATGAAGGATTTATAGCCAACTCCATCAATGGGACAAGAATATTGATATTGGATAGTTCATTTTCAATGTTGAAAGGTGGAACTATTTGCTCAAGTTTCTTAACTTCTTGTTCTCTCTTTGAAGGTTCTCCAGCCTCCTTAGCCTTGGGAATATTATTTAGTTCTTTTAATTTATCCATAAAAAGACTTGTTCTAGGATTCTTATGATGGGGATGACTATCTTGGTTGGATTCCTTTTTTCTAGGCCTAAAATCATTCTTGGTATGCATGTCAACCTGTAGTGCATCAACAAACACCCTATACTAAAAAGAGGACAACACTTATTTGCTTGATTCACTTTTGGGGGATTTCTTTTTGTTTTTAAGGGAATATCCATAATCATCTTGGTGTGGATGCTTGGAATTATTCTCCCCTCCTAATAGGTGTATTTCCTATGGGTTCTCAACATATCATTCATCCATTTCTTACTCCACTAAGTTATTTGCATTATTAGTTCTTGCAAGGGGTTGGATGGGTTATTCCTCATTCCTTCTTTCTCTCCTCATGAGTTGGGGATTGAAAAGCCTTATGAAATGATTAGGGTTCCTCAAACCTCCTTCTTGAGGAACTTTATTGGCATGAAAAATTTTCATCTCAAATATGGGCATCTTATTTTTTAAATTTTTGATTAGTCTAGACATCTCATCCATTCAGGCTTCATGGGAATCTTTGACTAGATTTGAGGGACCATAGTATTCTCTACCATTTTTCTTTCTATATGATATCTTTTTTTCTTCATTTTCCCGATGCAAACATATTCCCTTCAATTTATATTGCATCGCCCTACATTATAAGAAAATTTAGAGCCCTTATTTCCCTTAAAACCGTGGAAAAGTCTGCATCAAAAGGCCCAACATATGTGAATTTAGTTTCTTGTTGCAAAGGATTTATGTCTCTAGGGATATTGTTGTATAACTTCTTGAATATTATTTTAAATTCAACAATATGATCATTGGATATCTTCTTGAGATACCCGAATTCGGTCAAGTAATATAGACTATCTATTCCCTCCCCCCCCCCTTCTTTCTTAAATGCAGACTCAAGTGCTTGTCAGCTATCAATTAGAGTTTTGGGAAGCTCAATGAATGAATTTCAAACACACCCCTCCAAGTTCTGAACATATAACCTCATGAAGAAATCATCACGATCCATGAACAAGTTGTTAGTGAAGTCTTGGAAGGATGTTAAATTTTATTCAGCAGAATGCGTTGGTTTACTATTGTATTTGGGCAAGAGATTCAAATATTTTTCGAGGAGGTCATCAAAAATCACAAGGAGATTCAATGTGAGAAATATAACAGTTACCCAAGAGTTTAAAGGTGGCAGGGGAGGTTGGTTTCCACTAGCTATACCTCCTCCTAAGTTGGCCACAATATTTTGCAGGATGTGCTTATGGGCTTCAAAGGATGAAGGATTAACATGGTTTTTCAAGAAGGGTTTAAGGGAAGAACTCGCTTCTTGAAAGAAATGTATGGATGGATTATGTAGATATATTAAGGGTTCGAGAGGTATCTTGGAAGAAGAATATCAATCAATAGGTATATCAATTAAATAAAAAGATTCACTACCTCTACGAATAGTAGAGGGAGATGTTTCCAAATTAGGTTTAATTGAAGACAAAGAGATGTAACGTTCTCTGAGATTTCTCTAGGTCATGATCTTCTCTGGATATGAGTATACTAGACTACCCTTAGGATCTGGGTAGTTTTTGGTGTATATTTGGTTAGAATATAGATATTTGTGTTTAGAGTATCTAGGTGAAATTATGAACATCTTGGTGCCTGGAAATCATTCACCTTTGAGTATCAAAACTTGCAATGTCGTATCCCCAGGGAAAGATATCTTCAAATTCCATTCCCCGACAAAGAAATTGTTTCATATGTCATCCCTCAAGATTTTATAGGATGTATGTGGAATGATGGTAAGGCATCTCTGGGGATAAGACTCAGGGTGAGCCTTAAAGGAATGCTTACACATGAATATGGAGGAAAATCCAATTTGTAAGCCATACCTCCAATCCTTTGTAAAACCTTATAAGGCCATAGTATTTGGGTACTAACTTAGTGTCCTTTTTTTTCTTGAGGAACATATATTTATATGGTTTTATCATAAGAAATACCCAATCCCCCACATCAAATTCCCTTTCACTGCGATGCATATTTGATTTCTGTTTCATCCTATTTGTGCCATAACCAGGTTTTCCTTCAATAGTTTGAGAACCTCTTGTTGGTTCCCTATGTGGTCCTACATTTCTTGAAGATTTGTATTCCTTTTCAAGGTTGATGTAATGGATAAATAAGGATATCCATAAATTGCCAAAAATGGGGGATTTTTTATGAAGTATGGAAGGATGTGTTGTAACACCATTCCACAAAAGGAAACCACATAACCCATTTTGTCTGTTTATCAAATGCACACAATGAATATATTCTTCTAGACATATATATACAATCTCAATTTTCCCATGAGATTGAGGGTGGTAAGATGCGTTGTGAGCCAATTGAGTTGGGAATAAGTGTGCAATTCCACAAGGACCTTCTATTTGAGTTGGGAATTCTTACATAAATATGGGTGATCATGATACCATAGAAAATCATTATTCCATACAAAGTTTTCTAATGAACTAGGGTCATGATGTAGTTTTTGAATGATCTTGCACACCTCTTTATTTTATTTCCATTATATCCTTGCTTCTTCCACCCAATAATATTGTGGAATGAAAATAGTATGTACTAAACATTTTTTCTTCTTCTTCTTTCCTTGAAAGGCCATCTTCCACAACATTATGTTTTCATTTTTTGTAGATAATTTCAAAGCCATAACCTAGAATCTTTGTAACCCATTTTTGTTACTCTTTTGAAGATAATCGCTTTTCCAAGAAGTACGTCAAACTATAATGATATGTTTTTACTTTGAAGTTTCTTCCTATTAGGTAAGGGCAACATTTACGAACTGCATGTGGTATAGTGAACATTTATTTTTCATAAATGGGTTTGACTAAGTTTTTTTCATTAAGTTGGTTTCTTTCAAAGGAAAGGGGGCATTCCTTCTTTAATCAAAACCACACCAAGTCCATGTCCTAAGGCATCACAGTCCACAATAAATGTTTTTGTAAAGTCTGGTGTGGCTAGCACGAGAGTAGTACACATAGCCTCCTTAAGTTTTTCAAAATATTTTGTTGCCTCTTTGGTCCAAGAAAATGCTTCCTTCTTTAATAGTGGTGTTAGAGGTATTGTTATTTAACCATAATTCTTGAAAAAATTATGATAATAGCTTGCTGACCCTAAGAATCGTCTAAGTTTCTTCAAGATTTTGGGAATTGGCCACTTCCTCATAGATTTAATTTTGTTAGTGTCCACTTTAACAACTTCATGAGATATAATATGTCCTAAATATTCTTATTCTTGAACCTCAAAGGAACACTTGGAAATATTTGCATACAATTGTTTCTCTTCCAATAGTCGTAATACTCTGTCAACTTGTTGTACATGCTCTTCCCAGGATTTGTTGTAGATTAGTATGTCATAAAATAATAATAACACAATTTTTCTAAGGAAGGGCTTGAAAATAGAATTCATCAAGATTTGAAATGTTGAAGGTGCATTAGTAAGCCCAAAAGGCATAACCAAAAACTCATAATGATTGTCACGTGCTCTAAAAGTTATTTTAGGACTATCTTCCTACCTCATTCTAATTTGATGATATCTCGAACAAATATCTGGATTAGTAAATAATTTTTCTCCATGTAATTCATCTAATATTTCATCAATGAAAGTAATAGGAAACTTATCTTTCAAAGTCATTTTTTTCAGCTCTCTATAATTTGGACACATACACCATGAACCATCCTTTTTTGTAACCACGACCACTAGTGAAGAGAAAGAAATTTGGCTAGGTTGAATGATTTTTCCCTCTAGCATTTCCTCAATCATGCACTCAATATCACTCTTCTAATTGATCCAGGAACTTCCAGAACGTTCATAGAAAGTCCAAGAAGATCCTGAATGCTCACATAGGTCCAGGAGGATATAGAAAAGATCAAAATTTAATCATATAAAATGGTATTCAAAACTACATCATTGCATAGATCTCAGATATGGATTTCTAACGATGCAAAAATCACCTCAAATAGAGTTTATATGAAAAATTTATAGTGGATCAAAGTTCAAGTCAAACAGGGAAAAAGTCAAAGTCAAAGTCAATTATGACATGATAGTTTGTACTATTGATGTTAGAATGACATCGAAATGAGATCATAATGTTGATGTGGAAACACCAAGATCTACCACGTGTCACTCAGATTTGGATGATTGGCCATCCAGTTAGACTACTAGAAGACTAACACATGTCATCCGTACATATGACGTGGTAGGCCATACGATCCACTTGTCACCATTATAAGGGTGACACGTGGCCTCCATATATCCTACATAAAAGAAAGTGGTAAGACATACAAGTGATGTGGAAACTGATAGTGTACAAGTGGTGATCACATGAACCATTCAAAAAGTGCCATGTGGCACTCTCCAATTGGCCCAATAGGTTTGAAGGGCATAAAATTTGTTTGGTTCATATGGGAATCGAACCCATAACCTACGTCGGCATAAATATTTTCAACAACCTATCATTACCATTGCACTAAGTTGTCACTTGTGAACAGTTAACTGAAAATTTTGATTTAAATAAGTTTGGTTATGGAATATATCAAATAGTGGAGGTATGTGGGGCTTCAACCCATGCCCTGTGCCATAGAAATGACTTAAAACTATACACTAGCCACCATACCACACATAAGACTTGTAAAAAAAAACCAATTAATATATATTTAATTTGATGATGACATCAACACGAAGTCCAGGCTGGATTGAGCCACTCATTCCATATTTATATGCACGGGCCCTAAGGTATACACACATTATCAAGTCGACACAAATCCAGAGGAGGAGTGCATGGATCCCAAGAGAGGGTATGGTACAGATGCATCATTTTGCGTGCCAAGAGGAAATCCAAGTTTGGTTTTTTATCGATATGCATGCCATGAGGTACTTTTTCCAAACATAGTCATGTTTATACTCATTTTTCTCATTCTTCCAAGAGGAGTTCAATGGTTTTGTTATTTTTGTGATAAAAGGTCATTTGTGAAAGTATTAGTATAGATTTTCATTAATGAGTGCCATAGTGCATCGCTTGGCATGTAAAGAGGGTAAAATGGAGCCAGTTCATAATATGGTCGACTTTATACTCATTTTTCTCATAGTTTCACAAGAAATTCAATGGTAAAATCCTTTTCTGATTTTGAGCAGTGGAATTAAAGAGAGTCCTTCAAGTTGGATTTTGTAAGTCCATGTTGTAATATAATTTGACATTTTGAGATAAAGAAGAGTAGTATCACTATTTAGATGTGACTTGAAGATGAAGTAAAATATGTCATCGATGTTGTATATTTGAGTTCTTTTATTTTCTATTGTGTTGTCTCATAATTCTTTAAATTAATCATCAGTTTATGAGATTTTGGATAAGAAGAAAAACATCATTTTTCTGCAAATCACCTCAATACGATCCATAATTAATTCTGAATCAAGTTAGATGCTAATATGTATATTTTAAAGGAATAAGTGGTATCTAAGGATTTTTTCATCAAGTGGTATCAGAGCTAGTTTTGATGTGGATTTGCAAGATGGTGATGTGAGAAGTTCCATGACTTAAGTTAGTTAAGATTTTGAAGACTCTTGTTGAGAGGAAAAAATAATTAAATCTCTCATGAACTTAAGGCTAGAGAATAACATTAACTGACATATTCATAATGATAATTTTGAACTAAGGATTCAACTGGAAACTCTCACGGAAGAGAAGAAGAAGCTGCAAGATCGACTGATATTTCACGAGGAATTCCATAAAGGTATTTTTCATCAGTTGGAAAGGAAGTTTCAGACCAAGGATCATGTATTGGCACCAACAACATCATTCCATGAAGAATGGAAAGTTGAGAATGTAAAGTCTCTGATGAAAGAGAAACTAAATCCTTTAAAATCCCTAGTCGAGAAGGATGATTCTTCATATTATTATTTTTCCCATCAAGATTGAGAATGCTCGAAGATGGATAAAGAAAAGATAACTTCATATTAAGAGGTCTTTTATAATCAGTTAGGCTTATCTTCGAGTCGAAGGAAAGGCAACATATGTAAGACATCTCCAAAGAAATATATGAATTCTAAAGAGGGAATGGAGATGTTTCCTACTGGTAAATGGTCTATGTATACATGTTCTTCCTATGGAACTAGTAACCATGACATGGATAGAGGTCAAAGAAAATAGTCTGTGAAATAAAATTCATCCGAGAAGAAGGATAACGGTAAAGGTCATTTCTCAAAACAGAGGAAAAGGGGGAATGTCAAGAAGGGATCGTGGTTCCAAGATGGGAACAAGACACTTTGTTGTTAATGTGGTAAGAGTGGAAATTAGATT
The DNA here is from genome assembly GCA_032191745.1 of Picea mariana. Taxonomy (NCBI): domain Eukaryota; kingdom Viridiplantae; phylum Streptophyta; class Pinopsida; order Pinales; family Pinaceae; genus Picea; species Picea mariana. The sequence goes on from JASDQU010243824.1 coordinate 82,633, forward strand.
GAGAAGTGTTGGAAAGTTTATCTAAGATTATTTCTGAACAAGAACCAAAAATATGTAAAGGCACTTGCAAGAATACAAGCAACAATCCCGGATGAAATTAATAGTCTTCCTGAATGATTTGAGAAATATTACTTCCCAATGGTTGGTCTTAGCATAGTGATATATGAAGACATCAAGGAATAGTTCATGGAAAGTGGCTCATCTGACAACATGACAGGGATGAGATCATTATTTCTGACTTTCTGAGAGATCAACATAGATCGCTATGTAGGATCTACAACTCACACCAGAAAATAAATAAAATGGTATGGATATGTAAGATACCATCTCAAATCGAGACGATTTCTGGGAATAGAGAATTTATGTTTCATATTTGAAATTAAACCTACTCTTAGTTGTGGATTTTGAGGATGAAGGATATGCAGTCATATTCCAGAATGGCCAAGTACTTTTGTATTGAATGGAAGATACTCAAGACACAACAACTGTGCTTGGTGCTCAGAAAGTGAGATTATATAGGTTACTGGGAAGACCTATATTCCGGTCTAATGGTTTCTTAGATTCAACATGAGATTTTGCATCAGATTCAATATCAACTTCACATGCATTGGTAGAGATATGAAGTTGTGAGACTCCTTCCCATACTAAGGGGAGGATGAGTCCATTAATAATCCATCCATCATGAGAGATTTCATTTTAAATATGTATATTTGTAAATGTAATATCCATATGTATATTTCTCCTAAGTATATTAGGAGGCTTGTAAGCCACTCATTGTAGATTATAAGAGTGAGAGGAATTATGTAAAATTTCTATGTAGCCACCTTTACATTGTTAAGAGTGAAATAAATTTGTAAATAATTCATATATATCCACCTTATATATTGTTTAAAGTGAGAGGAATCTTGTAAAGGGTTTCTATGTAGTTGATTTGTTATGGGAATGAGATGGATCTTATAAATATTTCTAAGCCTATCAACAACAATATAAACAATTGTATCATCTTAATTCAGCTAAAGGACTACATATGGATCGAATTTTCTGAGTTAACATTCTTATTCTGAAAAACCAAAGGCGAAGGATCAGAAAGATGTAGGCAGTTGGAACATGTAGATCGAAAGCGTGAAGAGCATCAATGTAATGTGAATCTTCCTAGAGATGGTAAAGGAGAAATAATCTTCTTTGTAAGAGGATTCATGTTATAAACATCTCCAATATATTATGTCATGTTCCTATAGTTGTATACCTTGAGCATAAGTAGTTCAGTATAGATGGTTAAAGCACAAATATAATTTTTTCGAAGGAAGGAGAAATGCAATGAACAGGGAACTCATTTAGAGGCTCTTATAGATACATCAATAATACATGAACATTGAGTTTGAAAGGGAAAGACATGGATTAATATTCGAATTTGTTTGACATTGGTTGAGATATACTATCTTCAACAGAGAAAGATATGGGAGTGCATGTTGAAATTCAAAGTATAGGATTCAGATTCAGATATTGCAAAGATTCAGTGAGAATAATTTTGTTCAGAAGGAATCTATGAGCCATAACTAGAGCTATATCTATTAGCGGCAGTGCCATAGGCCATAGTCAAAGCCATACTTCAGAAGAAAAATAAAATTATAATGATCTAATATCTAAGATATAATATCAAATATGAAGACTAAGTCCCACAATATTCATAAAGTTGGAAGAGTGAGGAAGCATCATCATCATTAAGTTACTAGATTAGGGAATTTTTAGTAAGATGGAAGAGTGAGTAAGAGTTATCATCACTAATTTTTTCGAAATACTCATACTTTTGGAGGACCAAAAGTTCTTCAGTGGGAACGTATGATATAGATATGATCTGGAACGTTCATAGAAGGTCTAGGAAGATTCAGAATGCTCATAGAGGTCCAGGAGGATACAAAAAAGATAAAAATTTGATCATCTCAAATTCTCTTAAAAATTTCATAATTACGTAGAGGTTGGTGATGGCTTTCCAATGGCATAAAAATGTCCTCAAACGAAGTGCATATGCAAAAGTTATACTTGGTCAAATTTCAAGTGAGATAGGGAAAAATTCAAAGGTCAAAGTCAATGATGACATCGAAGTCTGTATTGTTGACGTCATCATAATGAGATGTTAGCACTAGGAGATTCCACGTGTCACTCGGATTTGGGTGATTGGGAATCTTATTAGACCAACAACATATTTCCATGTGGCATCCATACATATGGCCTGGAAGGTCATACGGTCCACATGACACAACTATAAGGGTGACACGTGACCTACATATAGCCTATGTGGAAGATAGGTGGCAAGGCATACATGTGACATGGAAAATAACAATGTACAAGTGGCAATGGCATGGACCAATTAGAAAGTGCCACGTGGCACTCTTCGATTGACCCAATAGGTCCAAAGGGAATAAAATATGTTTGGTTCATAGAGGAATTGAACCCTTAACCTCCACGGAAATCGACATTTTCAACAATTGTATCATTACCATCACTCTAAACTTCCACTTGTAAACGGTTAACCAAAAATTTTCTTTTAAAGATGTTTGGTTATAGAATATATCAAATAGGGCAGGTCCGTGGGGCTTGAACCCGTGACCTCCACCTAACCATCCTCCATACCAAAAAATTAACACCATACACCAACCACCATACCACATGTAACACTTGTTACAACAAACCAATTAATATATATTTAATTTGATGATGACATCGGCGTGAAGTTCGGGCTAGATTGGGCCACTTGTGCCTTCTTTATATGCACAGACCCTAAGTTTTGCACACATTCCCAGGTTGACACAAATACTAAGTAGGAGTGTTGAGATCTCGATAGAGGATATGGTACATATGCATCATTTTCTGCCAAGATAAAATCCAAGTTTGGTATTATCTCGATATGTGTGCCATAAGGTACTTTTTCCAAACATAGGCATGTTTATACTCATTTTTCTTGCTTCTCTCAGAAGAGTTCAATGGTGATGTTATTTTTGTTCTAAGAGGCTATTTGTGAAATTATTAGTCCATATTTTGATTAATGAGTGCCATAGTGCATCGTTTGGCATGTAAAGAGGGTAAAATTGAGTTAGTTTAAAATATGGTCAACTTTGTGCTCATTTTCTTAGAACATTGCAAGGAATTTAATGGTAAAATCATTTTTTGAGTTTGAACAGTGAAATTAAAGAAAGTGCTTCAAATTGGATTTTGTAAGTCCATGTTGTAATGTAATTTGACATTTAGAGATAAAGAAGAGTAGTCTCACTATTTATAACGGACTTGAAGATGAAGTAAAATATATCATCAATGTTGTATATTCGAGTTCTTTTATTTTCTTCTGTGTTATCTCATAATTCTTCAAATTAATCATCAGTTTATGAGATTTTGGATAAGAATCACAACATCATTCTTTTGCAAATCATCTCTATATTATCAAGAAATAATTATGAATCAGGTTATATGCTAATATGTATATTTTAAAGGAATAAGTGGTATTTAAGGATTTTAAGATCATGTATGCATATGGATACTTGTAAGTCCTAAAGTTAGGTGGTACACTTCCTGGTTGAAAATGAATGGCATGGTCATGATCTTGAGAAGGTGGACTTGACCCTTTTTCATTTCACGAAATACCTTGGAATGATTATCGATAATTATTTGGAGGTCTAATGGAGCAAAGGCTATAGTTTTTTTAACATCAGGTGAGCACAATTGTGCAACTATACCCTAGTGTCCCTTTTTGAATAACTGTTTCATGCCATTAGAGATTATCATTTTCGAGGGTTTCTTTTGGGTACCTCTAAGGTCAATTTCCTGTCCATCTGAGGAAAATCTCATGAAATGATATTGAAAATTAAGGGCCACTATTCCCAATGATTGTAACCATGGACCCCTAATACAACTTCAACACCCCCCATTTGGATGGAAATCATGGGTCTATCTAGATAAAACGCCCCCATGTTGAGCTTGATACTATGGAATTTTCCTGAAGAATTTATGGTACCTCCATCTTCAACCATTACTTGAAATGATGATGCAGGATATACTTGAAACTTTGGTGCATGATATACAAAGCAATTGAGATTTTTTGCTAATTTTTAATTGAAAAATATATGAGTACTACCATAATCAATCAATATTGTTACCTTTTTATTCTTGATGTATCCTTGTATATTGAGGGTTTGTGGAGTATTGATGCTGACCAATGCATGTAAATATGAAGTTGGAGTAGTTTCTTCTAGCTTTGGATCTCATATTGATTCCAATTCTTGATATTCTTCCTCTTCATAGTCTATTTAGAATAATTTTTTTCACCATATTTATTCCCCTTATTTTACTTGTTGTCACTATTGAAACACAATCCTTTTACTCTTATTTCATCCATTTGTTGAGGTGTCAACATTGTTGGTTGAGGTACACTTGTCTTATGAACCCAAAAATGATCTATGCTTCTTCTGTATGATCCAATGGTAGACTTGTGTGTAGCCTTATTTTTGGCATGAATATGACAAACAATTTGCATAGCTTCCATAATATTTGTAGGATGTCTTAAGAAAATATCATGTTTAATGGGTTTTTTTAATCCATACATGTAAGCTTCCAACAAATTTTCATCACTTATGTCATCCACCCTTGTGGCCAAGACCTAAAATTTTGAATCATAATCTTCAATATCACCTAAGTGCTTGATTCTTGTCAATTGAATGAAGGATTCTTTTTCCTACACTTTCCCATATTGTTATTCTAAGTCTCTTGTAGATAAACACCCAATAGAATGATATAGAGAGAGATTCATTTTAACTACCCATTGATACCATTGATATGGTTTTATCTCAAAGTTCAAGGTTGTTATGTGAATCCTTTTACAATCATCCATAATAATATGGAGTTTAAAATATTTCTCTATTTGGTTTACCCAGGTAAAGACCTTTGTTTCATCAAACTTCTTTAATTCAATCTTGAGAATGTTGAATTTAAGTCCCCCATGGTAATTAATTCCAATTGTAATTAAATCCACTAGATAATTTATTATTATGAACAGGTTTTTCAACCTAAATACTACCCTTATTTTCATCATTTCCTTGCATTTTGATATCTCCTTTAGTGAGTCTCTCATCTAGAGCCTGGAAGATCATGGAAGAAAACTAATTTTGCAATTCCTTCCTAGATTTTGTATGTCTACTTTATTTTCATGCATCTTATTTTCCATTTCATCGATATTTCTTTTCATCTCTTTCTTATTTTATCTATCTTCTTTTTCATGTCATCCATCTTATTTTCCATATGTTCCCAATTTTCATTTATCTTATCTTCCATATTCTTTTCCATTTTATTTTTTAAGGATTCTTTAGAATATGGTAAATTCACTTGTTTCCACATACTACCATTCATTTCATTAATTTGGTTCTTTAATTGGGATAACCTTTTTTCAAAATCTTCATTTTCTTCTGAAGTCCAATGTGAGGTTTCTAGAGGTTTAATTAGTGTTGAAACCTCGTTTGGAGCCATTAAGGATAAACATAATAATACTACTCTATTTTATGTTTATCATAATTTTTAATCACAAAAAACAATTCTTCCAATCGAAAGTTATGTCGATTTTAAGTTACATACCTTTGAGACCCTAATTTGGAGTTTTTCTTTCTCGCTAACCTTCTTTTTGGTCTATTTCTGAAATTTTGGCCTCGTTGTGTCTAGAATTTTGACTTGTGGTACTCTAATATTTCTTCTCTTCAATTCCACGGGTCCAAACAAAATTAGTTACATCTGCCAAATTAAAGATATGTTAACTTTCCAAAACCTCGCTGAATTTTGGCCTTTCTTAGAGAGAGAACTTGTACAGGATGCCACGTATCCAATATTTAATATTGGATTCTAAAAATTGTACCAGAAAAACTATGGAATATCCTMTTTCAAATGTAACTTGTWGGATTGAATTTGKATCTACTTTGAAGAATATATCATTGTTTTACCTGAAACAATTGTTTGATACTAGTTATAGGACCAGTCGAAAACCCTATCTTCCATAGGTTATATCTCTAAAAGTATAAARAACCATAAGCTGGAATTTTCACCAAAGATGTCGTGATATGTCTTATAAATAAACACCAAGTTTTTCTAACTGAATCATCACAAAATAAAAATTATAGTGAAAATGATAAGATGACTTGCTTGGAGAATAAAACCCTAGGATCTATGCTCTGATTCCAAAATGTTATGATCCAATGCATTAAAAAATGATAAAAAGTGAATGAATATTGTACACTTCGATGGGGGAAACCTACTTTTACAGTATATCCAATTTAGAATACAATATGCGATGAGATAAGATGATTATAAGACTAGGTCTCCTTGATGTGTGTGTGTGTGGGTGGGTGTGTGTCTGTGTGCGCGTGTGTCTTTGTGTCTCTCTGTGTGTGTAATTATAATCAAAGGGTACCATGAAGGGATCTAACTCAAATACAATTATAATATTGTAAATGCAATAATTCAATATCTAAGGATTAATAAGGTGTTTTACACATAAAATGAGAATTTATCTAGGTCTTAACAGAGAGAGAGAGAGATGAGTATGTAGGGAGGAAGGGAGAGATGTATACAGAGAGAGGGGGGAGAGATATAAGTACTGAGAGAGAGAGAGTGGTGGAGAGAGGAGAGAGGGAGAGAATGGGAGAGAGTGATTGAGTGAGAGAGTGAGAGAGGTGGGAAGAGATAAGGGTGGATAGGGAGGGATGGAGGGAGGGAGAGAGGTAGAGAGGGATAGAGAGAGAGGGAGGGGAGGAGAGAGAATGAGAGAGAGGTAGAGAGGGATAGAGATAGAGGAAGGGGGGAGAGAGAAAGGGATATGGGGAGAGAAAGAGAGAGGTAGAGAGAGGGGTGATGGGAAGAGAGAAAGGGGGATAGAAAGGTGGGAGGGTGGAGAGAGTGAGTGGAGAGAGATAAAGTGTGGGAGGGAGAGAGAGAGAGAGAGAGAGAGAGAGAGAGAGAGATTATAATTTTTTATCAACTTAACCATTTTAAAAATAAGTTATACTCCACACTATAAGAGACTGATATCTACAATCGAAAAGAAAAATAAATTGATAATGTTAAAGCCCTCATATCCTACACTAATGCAAGGCATTGTAATTTCAAAGATATAATGTCTTTCATATATATATATATATATATATATATTGAAAAACCACTCCATACTAGAAAAATGAGTTTTCTACCATTGTACATTTTTTTAAGGAAATTATATGGTTAAGGTACTCAACACCTGCACTAATGAAACATATACATTATATTTTGATTGAAAAATAACATACGATTTTTAGAAAAACTCAAACTAAAATTGTCAAATCTCACAAATAAAACTCTCTCTTAGAAGACAAAAGATAGTTCACATTGATTGTCAAGAGAAACCATGAGCATACAAGTGTATGATTCAAGAACTAGCTTAGCGATTGCACTTGCATAGCTTTTAGAGCCATTTTTGGGAGCAATTCCAATTTGTGCTAATCTCCCTACCATGTAGTTCTCCAACACTAAATCTCCTACCATCACTAGCAAATGGTAGATTAGAAGAAAAATTATGTTTCCATTCCTAGAACACTCTCTTCCTCATTATTATAGATAACCAAACTACAAATCTACATTGATAAGGTCTCTACCTCTTACGGTAGTGATGGAAAAGATGACAAGGTCTGAAAAATATTTTCAGTATACTACTATTATTTCCTCCTTGATCACCACATAGATGTTAAGAATTATGCTAGGGTCACTACTTCAAGAAGACATTGACCTCCTCAAACTATGTGTTCTATGTAGAGAATTATGGAAAAGTCACTACTTCAAAAAGACATTGACCTCCTCAAACTATGTGTTCTATGTAGAGTAAGTAAGAAGCATTGGCTTTATTAAATGCTAAATACAAATGGTTTAACATTGATATATTGTGTAGATATCCATGTAGAGGGATATGATGCACAAGATCAAGTAGAAGTAAGAGAAGGTTAGTTCAGACACTCTGAATGTTAGATTTGACTCTCGTGAGATGATTAGGTTGTTTGGTGAAATTAGCTCTTAGGGATTTCGAGATCATTTTTATCGTGATATTTTCCTGTGTCGATTTCTTTCGTGTGTAAGGAGGAAAATAATGTTAATTAGAGGAGTTGGTATGTGGAAATTTTTTAAATATAAGATAAAGTTTAATTTTATTTTATTGAAGTTTTATAAATTATATAAATCATTCTAAAATAGTTCTTACTTAAAAAAAACTGTATTAATTGAATAAAATTATAACTTAAAATAGTCGAAATTCTTACTAAAAATCTATTAATTGAATAAAATTATAACTTGAAAAGATCAGTTAAGTTTGAATAAAAAATGTTGAATCCAAAAAGTTGATTTTTCCCACATTTAATTTATAACTAACTTTTTAAGTGACAAATACACTAATATACCAATAGGTAAACGATGACGTATAAAGATGGGCTTTTTAAAGAAATAATATACTCCGCCCATGTTTCCATTATGTTACTTTTTCAAAAGTCAATACTCTGATAATGGGCGGTTAGGGTGGCTTGTCGAATGCATCACAGCCATTCGTGTCTGCGTTGAACGCTGAAATAGTCTAATAATTTGAACGTGTCGTAAATCAATAGTGGAATTGCAGACTAAGAAAATTTTGACCGCATGACAGTTGGCTGTAGAAGCACCTTCCGGGAGCGAGTGTGTTGACATTAAAAATTGTAGCACGAGGGATGCTATATATTCATAGACGCTAACCTTCAATCATATGAGTTCGAAAATCGCTCAGGTCCGCATTCAAGCCTTAGATCGTCCCCGTATTTAATAAGCCTGCCCTTCTCTCTAGTAGATCTGAATAACTGGCTATTGATACCAACGTTACTCTGTTATAGATTCAATAAATCAGTCAGTGTATACCTTACTTTTTCTTATGGATTCAGCACAAGATTATTTGGAGGTGGAGGTGCCCTCATACTTCAGGTGCCCAATATCAATGGAGCTGATAAGAGACCCGGTGACTGTTTCCACGGGTGTGACGTATGACAGAGAAAGCATAGAGCACTGGATATTTTCATGCAAGAAGAAAACATGTCCTGCTACCATGCAACGTTTGGAGAACTTCGATTTAATTCCCAACCATACGCTGCGCCGGCTCATTAAGGGATGGTGCGTTGCCAACAACTCCAAGGGCGTAGAGCAAATCCCCACACCCAGGCCACCCATCGACGCCGATCAAGTCTCCATGTTACTTGAATCCGCACTCAGATCTCCATCATTCGAAGGCATCAATGCATTGAAGAAATTGCGGTCCATTGCGCGGGAGAGTGAGGGAAACAGACGGTGCATCGCCGCGTCTGGTTCGAGTCACGTCCTGGCCTCTCTGATGAATTCGTATTGTTCTGAAGAGATCGACAATGAAAAGTTCAGGGCTTGTGAAGAAGCTTTGGCTATATTGTATCTGCTTCCTATGACCCAGGAAATTGCGAATTCACTGACAGAGACAGCGTGCATTAGGTCCATGGCCTTTACCTTGCATAAGGGAACCACTGAAGCTAGACTCCACGCGGCGGTTTTATTGCAGAAGGTTTCCACTTGTATATCTGATTGGGAATTTATTGCCAGGGAAAGGATTAATATTTTCCAAGGACTCTTAGGAATCATAATGAATGAAGTTTGCCATAACGCAACCATGGCGGCCTTGGTTGTCCTCATAGCAATATGTAAAAAATCCCGAAAGAACAGATTGTGGGCAATCGAAGCAGGCGCTGTATTTTCTCTGATCGAATTACTTCCAGAGGCCGAGAAGCCCAAGTGTGAAAAGATATTAGATCTGTTGGACATGTTAGTGGACTATGCAGAAGGAAGGGCCGCCATGGCTGATCACGCCATGGGCATTGCTGTAGTCTCCAAGAAGATTATTAGGGTTTCAGAAATTGCCACTAAGAAAGCAGTTCGAATCCTTTGGTCACTTTCCATATATTCTTCAAATGCGTCGACTCTTCGGGAGATGCTTCAATGTGGAGCTGTGTCTAAACTGTGTATGGTTCAACAACTCAGTTGCGCAGACAAAACAAAGCAGAAAGCCAATGAGGTATTGAAATTGCATGCAAATACTTTCAAAGCCTCCCCTTGTCTCCCGTACATAACCAGAACTTGTTATCCACGGTGTTGAAATTTGATCCAATACATCCATGCAATCAGACAACAAAATGACTTAAAAAATGAGGACATTTTCCTTTGTATCTAATTTTAGTGAATGTGTCGGAATTTAATAAGGTTACTTAAAAAACTTTGCAGATCCAGACGGATTCTATATTTGTATACATTTTAATTGTTCTGATCGTATTCTTCGCAAAACAGTTTGTCAGATATTTTTCCATTTCAATTGTTTTATTAGTACCTCTCTCAATATTATGGAGTTAAAGTGAATTTAAGAAAAAGTTTTATCTTAATTGTTTGTTTTATTAGTACCTCTCTCAATATTATGGAGTTAAAATGAATTTAAGAAAAAGTTTTATCTTAATGGTTTCTAAGTATACTTCAATTGCTCATTTTATATGTTTTTTTTCCAAATATATCCATGCACATTGACTTCATATTTCTTTTTTGTCTCAACTGGTGCAATTTTGTAGAACATTGTTTTGAAACATTTTACGAGCATTTTAACTGTTCAGAGTTTGTCAGATTTTCTTACCATTTACACACCAACAGATTTAACGCAGAACTGAAATTATAATAATAGTGAAGAATTTTATTATCATTTAACGCAGAACTGAAGTTATAATAATGGTGAAGAATTTTATTACGATAATAGGATATGCGATCGCTGAAGTGCGAGTTTCACTATTTTTAGTGCATATCTCATCCCGCGCTTAAGTCGATTCCAGATTCCATCTATCCAACCTATATGAAGCAAAGTTAACCGCTGAGTTTGCTCTATTATTCTGTCTATCCAATCTATATGTAGCAAACTCAACCATATATCAACAAAGTTAACCGTTCAGTTTTCTCTGTGTAGTATGGACAGAATATTCAATAGAGATAAGGATTACCCTTTATCTCACAGAAAAGATCTAACCATTTTGGTTTCAGATAAAAGATAATTAGAGATCAATGTCAGTGATTCAGATAGTTTTTTATTTCATTTACATTGTAGTTATCGTTGTTTACATTGTAGTTATAGTTGTGGTGGTTAGTTTTTATCATATATTTAAAAATTTGATTTTATTTTTTGTTGAGAGATTTGACTGCTACAGTGTAGAGTACGGAGGTATATTGACCTATTACAAAAAAATAAAAAGTTTATGTATATGATTATACAGAGATATATAAAAACATATTTTACATAAATCTATAAAGAATCCAAATCTAAGAAAATATGTCAGGCCAAATACCCACAACCTTGATGAGAAACCATACTTACCGAATTCGCCCGAATTAGGGAAAAAACAAAAAAAAAAATTGTAATATGATTTGAATGCGAATAAATGCGGTGCAATTCAATATGGTTCACCTGCGGATCTCTTCTAGATTCTTGAGAGGGGGGAAGGCATGTGGTTTCAAGGAGCAGAAGGTTCCTTCCGTTTCCAGTCCTAAGGTCTGCCCCTCCAGAGGTTGATTGACTGTGGAAAGTCTCCAGTTTAGTCTGTGATTGTCATCATAGATATAGAAAAGACACAGGAACATTGTTGTTGCACTGGGTGGGTGGAACATAGGTGATCATTCGAGCAATTATAAAAACCAACCCATCATGACTACAACTACATAATTTAACCTTTGGTTCACTGAAAAACAAGAGTTTTGGTGGGATGGTTTTATTAATGGTGATGTGGAGAGGTATTTTAAATAAATAAGTGAACACAACTTTGAAAACTTTCAAAGAAGACTTTTTGGGAGGGAGGTATTTTAAATAAATAGGTTAATACAGTTGTGAAAATTATCACACAAGACCTTTAGAGAGGTAGTAGGGTGATGATGGGTGGGTGAAAAAGTAAGAGGGTTTTTGGAGGGATAAGGTTCAAACTCTGGTTTGGTTTTTCTGGTGAATTGCATTGCACCTTTAAGTTTATTTCTTAAAATATATGAAAATCAAATTAATTCGTCTTTTGGGTCTCTTTTACTATTGTGATTTAGGAACACCAAAAAATATTATTTCAATATATATATATATATATATGATAAATTCATTAAGTCCGAATCCTTATTTCAAGCATCAAAAAAATTGCATTTCAATTGTTTTGAGTATCTCTCAATATTTATTAGATATGGAGTTAAAACAGATTTAAGAAAAAGTTACATCCTAATTGTTTTGTGGTTCTCTCTCAATGCTTATTAGATCTGGAGTTAAAATAAATCTAGAGAAAATTATAAAGTCTTAGAGCATACAACATTCAAATTAAAAAGAAGGCAACTTAATTACAATTTGACTTTTTTTTGGATAATTTACATTTTAGAGGGTCAAAGGATGGTCATAAAAAATATTTTTCTAATTCAATGAAAATACATATTTATTGATTAAGAAGGAAGGTGCAATGGTCAATTATGCTAAGAATGAGAATTGAGATAAAATAAAACATGAAAAAATCAAGATGAAGTTTCAATTATAAGCTTCATATACAAGACATCGAGATAACTAGAAATGCATCATAAAGAGCCCTTTTGTATCCAAGTTGCCTTGTTTGTGCAAAGATCATGCAAAAATAGGAAATTATTCATGGTAAGTGCTTTTTATCGTTTTTTGCAAATCTAGTCATTTTGATCAATGAATTTAGATCCTTTGTCTTTTGTCAAAGATGCAAAAGAAGATATTATGACATTGTAAATGTCAACCATGTTTTCTTGGAATTGTATTTGCTCACAAATTGCTCATACATGAGTTGGTGTTTCATGAATTCTTTCTAAATATAATTCAATTGCTTATTTTATTTTTAAGTATGTTTGTTTTTTCAAATATATCAATGCACCTTACCTTCATATTTTTTGCCTCAAGTGGTGCAATTTGGAGAACATTTTTTTGAAGCATTTTACATAAGTGATTTCTATTTTTGTGCTTAGAACCTCTTTAATAAAATTGAACTATGCAATTTACTTTCTTGATATTTTATTTTTTTTGTTTCATTATTTCATAGTTATTTTGTTGCAAATTGTCTTGTTTCTTTTACTTCTACATTTTCCTACACTAAAGAGTTAATATCATTTTTCCCCTAATGATTGTATTCTTTATATTTTTGTTGAGAGGGATTCTAGCTTTCTTTACTTCTATTCAATGACACAGTTACTATTTCCAATTAATTGAAAGAAACAAGAAAGGTTATAATCAATTGGAAAGACTAGTTCAAAATGTGTATGTGAGGAATCTAAACGAAATCGAGAAATATAAACTATTTTCAATGAAATATGTGTTGAAGAGTATTTAATTACAACAATTTGTGACTATGTACTCCATGTATAAATGTTGATGTGAAGGAGTTCACATAACCATTTCATTGTAAAATGACCTCCTTATATATTACCATATTGAAAGAAGATTGACAAATTAATGATGTAAAATTGCCAATCTTGTTGACAAGCTATTTATTCAAACATGTATTTCTCTAACGATACATGTAACATAAACATTATATGATTTTTTTGTAATTGTTATTCTTAGAGAATGCACATGAAACTGTTATCTAATTTGAAAACAGATGCAAATAATGAGTCAAGACAATCTCCAATGATAACACCAATCATGGAAAGGTGTTTCTGTAGAAGTGACTTCTCAATTGAAAACATATCAACTTCAAGAATTCCAAGGAGAGTTGCACATTGAGATGTAGTAGCGATACTAGCAAAGGTTCATGGAAGCTCTATTTCTTTATATGACAACAATGGCTCAAAGTGGCCACATGATGGATCTTGATCATGGAGCAATAGTTTATATTCATTTTTTTCTTTGTCTCTGTTGAGAGAGAGGTATTGTGCACCTTCACCTTTTTTAAATGACTAGATAGATATTGGTATAGACAACGAACTGTAAAACCATTTAATAAAAAAATTATCACCCCACAAACCAAGCTCATAAGCATTATATAGATGAAAATGTAAGCTCCCTTAACCGTATTGAACTGTCGTCAACCAACTGGAACCATATTGAACAGTCGTCAACCAATCGGAACCGTATTGAACTGCCATAAACCAACTAGAACCATATTCAACTACCACAGCTCATTCGGAAACCAACAGGATGCAACTATTTTCTTGTTGGGAGCTTATGGAATGGTCCATTACTCCATCTAGGGTTCTCTACCTAGATATGTGTAATAGTTAACACAATGCCAACATAATCTTGATGGAAGCTTGGCTATAAAGACTTATGTTTGGTCCCCAAGCTTGCTTAATTCAATCAATTCCCTTCAGTCTTACACCATCAATCAGAGTGAGCAGAGCTTGGAAGTGCCATATGGAAAGAAAAACTAGTGTGAAATTGGGAAAACTTCTACAGCACTTAGTCAAACTCAAGCAACATCAATGGCCGGAGGTATGATCCATTTGGCATCTAAATTTTGATTCTTTTAAAGAGTTTTTATTCCGCATATTTTAGAATCGAGTTAATACTAACATTTGGTATCAGAGCTATTTTATCTCTGCCTTGGTGTTTTGGAGAAAGACAGGTTTATTTTATCTCGGTGCGTCCCTATTGGGTTTTCCTTGCATTTTCTTTGCACATTTTAATGCATATTGTTATATGTCTATCCATATTAATATGGTAGAACCATACATTTCTGTGCGTCTTTCTTTTATAATTTGGTTGTACGTTTTTAAATGAAATTGTTGTGCTCTATACAGAGAGGTTTCATTTCATCGTTGTGCGTCTTCAGGTTATTTTACTATACTTTTTTCCCTAAGGAGAATAGCATCTGTACACTTTGCTTCCGAGTCACACAATAGTTAGAAGCCAAGGGGCATAGTTTTATGTCAGATTTAGTAGTTTTAGATAGGAATTGCTTGATGCACTCCTTCGCTGTTATTACATGTAAATGTGCTTGCAATCCGGGTGATCTTTTATGATCATTAAAATAAATTCTTTCTTAACCTCTAATTAAAAACATACTATTTTGAATGAGTATAGATCGTTGAATGTTATAAATGAATATTGTAGTTTTATTTATGCAATTTATAATTGATTAGAGAATAGCCATAGCATCTCTAATTAAATAATATTATATATTATGATTGATTAAGATCACGTAAAGAATATTTAGACATTAATTGTAATTAATTATACTAAATATAGTAAATTTTATCCCACATAAATTTTTATTATATTTATATATAATTAAGTAGGATAAAACATCAAATTATTCATAACTTACCCACAAGGCTTATGAATTGATGGTTTTATCATAAAGTTCAAATTGAATCTGCTTGAATTGAAAATTTAGCCCAAAGGCAATTTTTATGTCATTAGATTCAAATTTAAGCATGAATTTACATTGGTAAGGCCTGAATTTATTTATTTTTTAGCTGGCCTCAATTTTAACGTAATCATGTGATCTTTAATTTTATGCAGTTGTACAACCTGCAAATTTCTCTAAAATTCGTTGTGATATCCCTGAACTTAAGGGAGATAACTATAAGGTGTGGAAGGAGAGATTTCTCCTTCATTTGGGGTGGATGGATATAGATTATGCTATTAGGAAAGATGAACCACCAGCACTCACTAATACCAACACTACAGAAGACATCACGCTTTATGATCGATGGGAGCGATCTAATCGCCTAAACATGATGTTCATTAAGACTAAAATTTCAGCTGGTATTCATGGTTACGTTGATCAGCATGAAAAGGTCCGAGACTTGCTAAAAGACATTGATGATCAATTCATCACTTCAGACAAGGCACTAGCAAGCACCATAATCATGAAGTTCTCATACCTAAGGCTCACCAGTGTGAAAGGTGTGCGTGAGCACATCATGCAAATGAGGGACATTGTGGCTCAACTGAAGAAACTTGAGGTTGAAATATCAGAGTCTTTCTTAGTGCACTACATCCTGAACACCCTTCCGCACCAATACAGACCCTTCAAAATCTCATACACAACACATAAGGATAAATGGTCAATTAATGAACTCATGAACATGTGTGTTCAAGAGGAAGATAGACTGGTGATGGAACTAGGAGAAAGTGCAATGCTGGCAACGGATGGAAAGGGAAAATCTCAAGCCAATAAGAAAGAGAAAGGTAAAGTACCTCCCCAAACTGATATCAAGAAGAATTCCAAGTGTTTCTTCTGTAAAAAGAAGGGACACATGAAAAAGGAATGGGCCAAATTTCAGAAATGGCTTGCGGACTAATGTAATCTCGTTCATTTGTTATGAATCTTATATGGTCAATGTCAATATTAACACCTAGTGGATTGATTCTGGATCAACAATTCACATTTCGAATTCCCTGCAGGGTTTGCAAAACGTAAGGAAGCCAGCGGGAAGTGAGAAAAGCATCTTATTAGGAAACAAGATGGGCTCACATGTGGAAGCTATAGGAACATGCTATTTAACTTTAAGTAGTGGTTTTGTTTTAGAATTAGAAAAGACCTTTTATGTTCCAAGTTCTTCTAGAAACTTGATTTCAGTTTCAAGGCTTGTGCCTTTTGGATATTCCTTCAACTTTTCAGAAATATATTTCAGTTTATTTTATAACTATGATTGTGTTGGGAATGGTATTTTCGCTGCTGGTCTTTACTGCATTTATTTACAAAACAATGTCATTTATGATTCAATGCATGTTAACACTGGCACTAAAAGATGTGTTATTAATGATGATTCCTCTAAATTATGGCACCGGAGACTAGGTCATATCTCCATAGAAAGAATTAAAATATTGGTAAATGAAGGGGTACTTAATACTATGGATTTTACTAATTTTGAGACTTGTGTGGATTGCATAAAAGGAAAGCAGACCAACAAATCAAAGAAACATGCCAATAGGAGTTTGAACATATTAGAGATCATACATGTTGATATATGTAGTCCAGACATGGACTCACATGGTCAGAGATACTTCATATCTTTTATAGATGATTACTCACAATATATGTATCTCTACATGCTTCATAATAAGAACGAAGCATTAGATGCCTTTAAAATCTTTAAGGTTGAAGTAGAGAAACAATGCAGAAAGAAAATTAAGATCGTGAGATCAGATAGAGGTGGAGAACATTATGGTAGATACACAAAAGATGGACAAGCACCTGGGCCATTCGCAAAATTTCTTCAAGAGCATGGGATTGTTGCCCAATACACCATGCTTGGTTCACCCGACCAGAATGGTGTAGCAGAAAGAAGAATCCAAACATTATTGGACATGGTGCGAAGTATGCTTAGCAGCTCCAATCTTCCTAAATCCTTGTGGATTGAAGAACTTAAGACGAAAGTGTATATATTAAACCGAGTTCCAACCAAGGCTGTTCGTAAAATGCCATTTGAATTATGGAAAGGTTGGAAACCAAGTTTGCAACATATGTGTGTTTGGGGATGCCCGTCTGAAGTGAGACTATATAATCCACAAGAGAAGAAGCTGGAGCCAAGGACCATTAGTGGTTATTTCATTGGATATGCTGAAAGGTCTAAAGGTTATAGATTTTATTGTCCATCTCATAGCACTAGGATTGTGGAATCAAGAAATGCAAAGTTTCTTGAAAATGACTTGAACAATGGGAGCGATCAAACCAAGAACATAGTTTCTGAGAAGGATCATTCAGAATCTCAACCTTCCACCCCAAGTGATAGATTGGTTATTGTTCACAGCACCCCTCATGTACAAACTGGTGTCAAACAACCAATTGTTGAAGTTCCACAAGATGTTGACGACATTCCAGTAAATCAGGTAGTTCAAGAGTTTCCAAGAACTTTTGAACAATGATTTTAACCACACACTTCTCAAGAATATGGTGGCACAACATTAAGAAGATCTACTAGACCAAAGAGATCGACAATTTCTGATGATTATGTTGTGAATCTACAAGAATTTGACTATAACATTGGAGCCGAAAATGATCCTGAGTCCTTTTCACAAGCCATGCGTTGCAAAGAATCAGAATTATGGTATGATTCCATGAAGGAAGAGATGAATTCTATAAAGAGTAACGAAGTTTGGGATCTTCTTGAGTTGCCTAATGGTGCAAAATCCATTGGATGTAAATGGGTCTTTAAGAAAAAGAAAGACTCATTGGGCAACATTGAGAGATATAAGGCAAGACTTGTTGCTAAAGGATTCACTCAGAAAGAAGGAATCAACTACATGGAGACTTTCTCTCCTGTATCTAAGAAAGATTCCTTATGTGTAATTATGGCGTTAGTAGCCCATTTCGACTTGGAGTTGCAACAAATGGATGTGAAAACGACATTTCTCAATGGAGATCTAGAGGAGGAGGTTTACATGAAACAACCTGAAGGATTCCCCTCTAGTGATGATGAACAACTGGTTTGCAAACTCAAGAAATCCTTACACAGTTTAAAACAAGCATCCCGCGAATGGTATTTTAAATTCCATAATGTAATTTCTTCTTTCAGTTTTGTAGAAAACATTATGGATCAATGTATATACCCGAAAGTTAGTGTGAGTAAAATTTGTTTTCTTGTTTTATATGTGGATGACATTTTGCTGGCAACCAATGATAAGGGTTTGTTGCATGAGGTGAAATAATTCCTCTCTCAAAATTTCGATATGAAGGATATGGTTGAGGCATCTTATGTCATTGGCATTAAGATCCATAGAGACAGATTTCAAGGCATCTTGGGTCTGTCTCAGGACACCTATATTAATAAAATTTTAGAGAGATTTCGGATGAAGGATTGTTCACCAAGTATAGCTCCCATTGTGAAGGGTGATAGATTCAATTTGAACCAATGCCCAAAGAACGATTTTGAAAGAGAACAAATGAAGAACATTCCATATGCTTCTGTTGTCGGAAGCCTAATGTATGCTCAGGTTTGCACAAGACCTGACATTGCATTTGTTGTGAGAATGTTGGGACGATATCAGAGTAATCCAGGTATAGACCACTAGAGAGCTGCAAAGAAAGTAATGAGGTACCTTCAAGGAACCAAAAACTACATGCTTATGTATACACGGACGAACAATTTGGAAGTAATTGGCTACTCAGATTCTGACTTTGCTGGATGTGTTGATTCACGCAAATCAACACCGGGATACACTTTTATGATGGTCGGTGGAGTTGTATCATGGAGGAGTGCCAAGCAGACCTTGATTGTCACTTCCACTATGGAAGCTGAGTTCGTCTCCTATTTTGAGGCTACTTTACATGGTGTATGGCTTAAGAGTTTCATTTTTGGGCTTATAATTATGGATTCTATATCCAATCCATTAAGAACATATTGTGACAATTCAACTGTTGTTTTTATGGCTAAAAACAACAAAAGTGGGAGTCGAAATAAACACATCGACATTAAGTATTTAGCCATAAGGGATCGTGTTAAAGAAAAGAAAGTGGTCATTGAGCACGTCAGCACTGAGTTGAAGATCGTTGATCCTTTGACTAAGGGCATGCCACCATTTAAATTCAAGGATGATGTAATGAATATGGGACTTGGTTCCATTATGTAGTTTCTCATTGTATGGACAATGTTATTTTAATGAAATTCTTAATTATTGTGATGTTTTCCTCATATTTTTGTGCACCTTAATTTGATTTGAGAGAATTCATCTGTGTAGGACCAATAATAAACATAAGGTTTATTCATTAAGAAATTGCTGCCACATAAATTATAAAAGAAATAAATACATAGTAATACATGGAAGATAATACTCATCATAAGAGGACTTATCGCCATGATTCATGTATCTATTACTTAATACAGATTATCAATAGGTTTTAATATGAGACATTAATATTGGAAGTATGGACCAAGTGGGAGAATGTAAGCTCCCTTAACCATATTGAACTGTCATCAACCAACCGGAACGGCATTGAACTGTCGTCAACCAACCGAAACCATATTCAACTGCCACAACTCATTCAGAAACCAACAGGATGTAATTGTTTTCTTGTTGGGAGCTTCTGGAATGGTCCATTACTCCATCTACGATTCTCTATCTAGATATGTGGAACAGTTAACACATAGCCAACAGAAGCTTGATGGAAGCTTGGCTATAAAGACTTTTGTTTGGTCCCCAAGCTTGCTTAATTAAATCAATTCCCTTCAGTCTTACACCATCGATCAGAGTGAGCAGAGCTTGGAAGTGCCATATAGAAATAAAAAATAGTGTGAAACTAGGAAAACTTCTACAACAATTAGTTAAACTCAAGCAACATCAATGGTCGGAGGTATGATCCATTTGGCATCTAAATTTCGATTCTTTTAAAGCGTTTTTATTCTGCATATTTTAGAACCGACTTAATACTAACAGAAAATAAAAAAGAGAGATTCTATGGAGATATGTCTAAGGATCATTGAAATTTTGTAAGATTTGTAGGAAGTCAATAGAAATGCCCGCTTTCATTGACAACAATGCTACATTATCTTGGCAAGCTAAACAATATCGAAAGTATTGTGATTTTTCCTTCTCTTATCTCAATTGATGTGTAATGGAAATGAAGCAACATTGAAAGTGCATCAAATACACAATCGCCTAGGTTGTACTAGAAATTTGGTAAATGAAATAAGATGGATTTGAATAAGATATATAGATTTCTTTCATATTACATACATAAATAATGAATCCATTTAGTATTTTGAATTGCATGTTTGATTTAAATTTCCTTTCACTTTTCCTAAGTACAAAAGGAAAGAAAAAATAAAATTTTACAAAGGAGGACAAAGATAGAATGAAAAGCACGTGGAAAAAGAGCATGAAAATATACAACATATTTCAATTGCATATCCTTGTATAAAAATGAGCATATATAGATCTACCGATCATAGTAAAGACAAAATGAAAGAAAAAAAATGGACAAAGATATAGGAATTTGTGTTGCAATATCTAGATAAAAAAAAATCTCTATTATAGATACATATTATACTTAAGGTATTTAAATGCACAAAAGTGCATTGCATTGTAAACTTTCAAATTCAATACTATTGTAATTTGGATGTATGTTTATTTTCTTTATACTAGAAAGATGCAAGATATAAACATCGAGCCTCAAAATATAAAAGGTTTATTTTCTATAAGAATATGGGTTATTGAATGTACACATATCAAGAAAACATAACATATTTATTTTTTGTCTAATTGACAGATGTTGTTTTATCTTTCAATTTCCCCTTGAAATGATGCAATAAACATTTGCATTTGAATCTC
This sequence comes from Picea mariana, assembly GCA_032191745.1. NCBI lineage: Eukaryota > Viridiplantae > Streptophyta > Pinopsida > Pinales > Pinaceae > Picea > Picea mariana. The sequence goes on from JASDQU010243824.1 coordinate 103,955, forward strand.
TTTTGTGCATTCTATGGATATTTTCTTTATAAGCCCAACATCATTGTAACGATGAAAATAGTATCATCATCTAATATTGTAGATAGATCTACAATTGTAAGTGCAGTTCAACAAAAAATTTCTTTTGTAGTTAGATAAGGGAACTAAATGCAAAGGCACAAAAGTCTACAAGAAATTCTTTGCTACAATACAAATCAATGAAATATAAATAAATGTCTCAATTGATTCAATAATAAATCACTTTTGAAGGTTGGAAACTTAAGTGAAAGTATGGATTCTATTCTAGATAAATAGAAATTTTTATAGGTTTTGCATATTTATATTACTTATATATGTTGAAAAAGGGATTATAGAGAAAACACCTTAGCTAGACAAGGAAATTGTATAATATGTAAAGATAATATTCTACACTAAAATCAATGTGTAGGTTGTAAATTCAAAAGTTTCATATAATTTATAAATAGAAAAAGATANATTCTACACTAAAATCAATGTGTAGGTTGTAAATTCAAAAGTTTCATATAATTTATAAATAGAAAAAGACCAAAAAAAAAACAAGTATGCAAAGTTGATATTCAAAAAATTAAATTGTTGCAATGCTCATCAACAAAATGAGATATCATACAGCAAGTCAAAGTAGTCTTCATTCATATGAGACTATTATAAAGTAAGAAGAACAATAATAGGATAAGTCAATACTATGGATGACAAAATACAATATACAATTTAGATATTGATAACAACATTCAACAAAATATTTGTATGATCATGATAAATGACCGATTAAGGATTTATTCAAATATTTGTATCTATAATTGCACATAGAATTAAGATACTAGTTATTTACTGAAATAGAGAGTCCCATCACAATTCACTTTGCAAAAAGAGTATTTGGAGAGGATTTTACCCTTTATAGAAACCGCAACGTAGACAAAAATGCAAGGCTCCTATGAGGAAAATTTTCTTTTATACAAATTATATCTATTGGCTTCTACCAAAGCGAACTATGCATGTATTTTTGTAGATCAACTAGTAAGAATACAAAAGAAGTAATGTCGGAAAGGTTTATATTCAATTGATTTTATAAATTGTTTGTATGAGAATTGTTGTTATGCTCAATAATATAAATGAAATAATATTCTACTTAGAGGGATACAACAAACAAAAGTATAGAGAAAAAGTTCTTATAGTTCTATGATAAACAATAGATAGGATTAACTAGGAACTAAATCTCTTTTGTATGAAAATATAAATAATAAGTATCAATGATAGTAAAGAAGTGGGTAAAATATATCTTGCTTATATTCATTTATCAATTGTAATTACAAGGAAAAAGTTACCAAAGATTCAAGATACAAAAAATATATATATCTTAAACTAACAGAAACAAGATGAACAATTTTACACATGTATGGTATCTAGAGCTCATAAAACACTAATTGAATATTTGCATTATGGTTTTCTCTTTCAAGCGCGCAAAGGAAAATGACGATACTCTTATCAAGCAAACAATTACAATTACATTGTTATACAAACAAGAGTTCTAGTGAGCAGAAAAAGACTCTACCATGTATGTAGAAATTTAGGGTAGGGAAGCAATGAAAACATGCTCTATCTTGCTCTCAATAATTCTTGAAGTTCTAACTTTATTCTTTTCATTGTTGTCATTCTCATCTAGGTTGACACTGTTATTGGATTCAAGGTACACTTAACTACAAGTATTATGAATAATTCTTGAACTCCTAACATTATTCTTCATTGTTGACATTCTCATCTAAGTTGGCACTATGATTGAAATCAAAGTACACTTAATTGTAAGTATGTATTAGAAAAAATTAAAACTAATACCAAAAAAAATCTTTATTCATATCTTCAAAGCTCTCAGACCTAACTAAACTCAACAATGATAAAAAAATTGAACACATTGTGGCCACATTTATGCACAAAGGGTGAGTGATACCCAAAAATATTCTTATTCATATCTTCAAAACTCTCAGACCTGACTAAACTCAACAATGATCCAAAAATCGAATACAGTGTGGCAGCACTGAAAACCAACGAAAGTTCGCCATGAAAACCCACAAAAGTTTGGAAACTCAACAATGGTCCAAAAATCGAACAAAAGCGTGGCCACATTTATGCACAAATCCATCCCAACATGGCAGCACTGAAAACCCGCAAAAGTTTGGAATTGATATTCTGGAGTCCACCTCTAAAATTTCGGCATTTCTTGACAAATGAGTGAATATTTCAACTAAAACCTAAAACTAAGTGCACCTCGTTTGCATTGAGTGAATGTTATTATAACGTACTCAATACAAAGCCCCGTTACTCGGAGCCGTCACTCCCTATGAAGTTGTCAAATTTTCCCATTGCTAAATATTGAATGTCATTAATTTTTAATTATATTGGAGAGTAAAATCTTAAAATTGAATGAATTATTTAATGAACATCGATACATGGTAATTGTTTTTGTTTTTATTTTTATTTATTAAATATGGTAATAACTTTTCACCAAAATTATTTAATCAAATCAAACTTTTCAATTAATTAAAAATTAAAATTATTTAATATCAAAATTTATATATAAATATAAATCATTTTAATAATTACATTTTATAGCCTCGGATGGGGTGACATGCGGCACTCGTTTGACACTTGGCTTAGCATTAAGTCATGGCATAAATGTTGATGGCCGCCACCCACAAGCCTGCATTTACGATGGTGGACAGCCATAACAACAGTTATACGATGGAGGGACACCTCCCTCGCGCGATCACTCTCGCTCACAGCGCACACAACATAACAGGGTTTAAGGAGGGTCAGGTGACTTCGGCCTTTGGTAATTTGTTTCTTCATGTGCCTGGACAGAGCGGGTCTGCTCCTGCTTCGACTCTCCTCTTCGTATGGGAGCTCTGGTGCAGTCCTGTATCCCTCTCGTCCTGGCTCACTCCCATCTCACTGCGTTTTGGTGAGGAAATTCCTGGCATTTTGTTTTTTCATGTGCCTGGACAGAGTGGGTCTGCACTTGCTCCGGCTCTCCTCTTCATCTGGGAGCTCTGGTGCAGCCCGACATCCTTCTCGTCCCAAGTTACTCCCTTCTCGCTGCAACCCCTCTGTATAGTCATCTATTCCCCGACAATTATGGCCAGAAAGCGGGGCATGTCTCGTTGCGGCTCGCCCTGGTACACCCACAAGGCACAACGGCAAAGGAAAGAAAAGTTGGAGCGAGCTCTGGCGATGGCGACCTCCATTCTTCGAAAGAAGGCTCGAGCTGAGAAATTGGCGCTGCACGCCATCATTGCGGAGACAGGGGTCGGATGGAGCAGCGATGCCACGTCAATTAAGCTGGGAGACAGGCAGGAGGATGGTGCCGAGGACGCATTTTCCACCTGTTACGTGGAAGAATTTATGTTCATGGAGGACCTGATGACCACCCCGGAGCCCCAAGCCATGGAGGCGACACACAGGGATTGTAGCGACCCAAAAGTCGCTCTGGCAGATGACATCCCCAGGTGCACTGTTGAGGAAATTCCCTGGTCGGGTGACTACAGCTCCACCAACCATGATCTGCAAGCAACGTTCAAGGATGAAACGCGAGACACAACCAGAGCAGAAGTGAAGGCGGACAACAATCGTTCGTCGAGGAAGGAAGAAGTGGATGGTGCAGAGCTGATGGAGCTTGACGTTGGAATTGGAGCGACCGTGGAATTGAGGGATGTATCCCTCAACGACGTGGGTGATTTTTTGCATGGCTGTCTCCTCTGTGCAGAGCATATGGCTCTGGTGTTCGAACTCCGAGGCCACATGGCAGACTTGGAACATAGAGCCCTTCTCATGGGCCAGCGTCTGGACCTGCTGCTTGATGCGTACTCAAATGTTCCAACTCAGTGGAAGTGCCCTCTCTACGCGCAGGCATTTGCCATTCCGGCTAGGTCCACGTGGCAGACAAGCAAGGGCGACAGGTCACCAGGAATCTAGGTCTTTTATGCTTTTCCTGGTTCTTAGTTTTATCATGTTACTGTTATATGTCCATTTGGACTATAGCCATCTGTCCTGGTTTCCTCCGGGCAGAACAGATGCTATTTTGTTTCTTGTTTTATCATGCTACTGTTACATGCTCTCCAAACTATGCTGGTTTCCGGTAATCGGCAACATTTTTGGCGACTCAGACCTATATCACTGTATATTTTGTCAAAGTTTCTTCGATAATTTAATATAGCAAGTTCCACCTTTTTTACTAAAAAAAATAATTACATTTTATAAAACACTATAAAAAAAGCCAATTACTTACACATCATTTTAATAATTAAATTTTATAAAACACTAAAAAAAAGTCGATTACTTGCCCATAATAGTGTAAGCTTAGTTTGAGAGTCAAAATCATTTTAATATACATAATAATATTTTAATGAAATTAATTTTTTCCAATCCAATTTCGCTAGTCGAAGTTCGGTCGCGAAAGGATAATTACATAGTCCTTATGGGGACATCGATCAAAGATTTACCATGAAATTCAGAGTCAACCACGCCGAAAATATTGTAATTAAAACACATCACATTTGTAATAACAATATTTAATTCAGCGTAAATGCAGGCGAGCCGCGAAAGCATAATTCCATTGTCCATATTGGCACATCGATCAAAGATTTACTATGGGATTCGGATATAAGATTTACCATGGAATTCAGAGTCATTTACCCGGATAATATTGTAAGTAAAATACATAATAGTTGCAATAAAATATATTTAATTCAATCTAAATGCAGATTTAGCACACTTTATCACAAATTATTAAATGTTTTTTGTTTAAAGGTTTTGTGTTTTGATATTTTTTGTTTCATTCAGGTGAAATAAATTTAGGTAACATAAATTTAGGTGAATCACAATTTTTTTATTATTTAAATTGTATTTTTGTATGTACAAATGTATCTAGTATATTGAAAAATCATAAGACATTCAAATTATATAGACTAAATTATTCAAATCTGTAGATCCAACAATTTCTAGGCAGATTTCCAATAAAATTAAACATATCCTGAAAAAAAATCCAAATCTAAAATATGTAAACTAAAATAATTAAAAAAAATTCTTAAATTATATTAGTAATATAATTTTGTTCTCTGATGGAGAGATTAAAAATAATCCAACTAAACATAATCCTGAATAATCACTGAGGAATTACAGTCCATACTATTCGAAAGAAAAGGAGGATTGACTGGCTTCCATAAAAGGTAGAGGACAGTAGTGCTGAATGCATATTCTGATCTGATTTATACTTTGAGCTGTGCTCTTCAGAGGATGAGGTCTGAAACACTGATGCAACTTTCTTAAATGTAATGGAGGTGGATGTTTTAAAATATTTTTTGAGAGCTGCCTTAGAGAGAAAGTCAACATCTTTGTTATATTCTCGGAAAGTGTGTGTGTAGTTGAGCTTGGTGAAAGAGGGAAAGAGTTGTTTGATCCTTTCCTTTCAGCTTAGAAGATGAGAGTCCCCAATCATCAAAATTGTGTCAATATCTAGTCTGTAAGCCAAATAGACTAAAACAATTATTTACCTACCCACCCATCACAAGATAAATAAATTATATAAAATAAAAATAAATAGTTAATGTTATTGTTATGTGGCAATTTTCAGTATGAAATGTACGTCTAGATAGGAGTATTTAATCAAATAGAGGTATTTAGTTAAATCTAACAGTATGACCAATCACAAAATAAATATGAAAATTTTAAAAAATCTAAAAAAAAATAATTTAAAAAAAATTACTCTAATAATTTTTTTTTTTTTTTAAGAGAACATGGTAAACTCTCCTGGATGGTGATGGTGATTTTTTCCGGGGTTCTTTGCACCAAATCCTGCCATCAATTGTTAGATACACAGATTCCAGTGATTATTTCTGTGGAATCCCAGTATCTCAAGAGTATTTCACCATGCCCAATCCATTTCTTAATTCAGAAATAGATTTTAAACAACAAAAACTAATAATTTCATTATATTTATGTAGCTGGATGCAGATAGACTATGCCCTCTTAGACAACTAGCTATATTGGTAGGGACTAATAATAAAAATTATTATTTATTTCAAAACCTTTAAAACCCATAGGTTGAAGCTTCAAAATTTTATGTACTGAATGAACTTAATTAAAAAAAAGGATAACAATGATCATGTTTTTTTCTCTACATAAACAAGTTAGTTTCTTATAGGAGATTCCAAAGTAATTGTTGACTGATTTTTATACAAAAATAATTTACAAGGGATTTCTTTATAACCTTGGATGACCAGAATTCCACAGATGATTAGTAGCTTCCAGAATTTAAAAATTCACCAAAGGATTGGGAAATCAAGTTAAAAGTTTCGAAAAAATGTCTAAATTATAAATTCAGAGTTCTTAATTAAATGATTGAGAAATATAATAGAACAGTAAAGTTTTTTATTTTTTATTTTAAAAAAAAAAATTTGTGATAAAATATTGAGGATAAAAAAGTCTGATTTGTTTGTAAAAGGACAGCAATGTTTTCCATATTTGACAAGGATTTTGTAAAATTTATTTTATATATTTGATATAAGATATTTTCCTTGTGAAAAAAAAGCAAGTACTAATAATGTATAAAAAATATTTTGCTTATAAGAACAATGCTAAGTAACATTACCTGGTAACCACATATATTGTTACCATATATTGACGTAATTCTCAATGCCATCGCTCTTACCTTATTCTACCGACCATTAGCTCGCTTGCTCCTTTGCTTACTTTGTCAATATTGTTCTTCCACTAATAGTTTGCGACACGTTCTAATCAACTTTCCACTATACACGAGTCGGAATTTGCGTTGGTTGTTGTTCTCTGAACGAGTCAATAAGCCCTCCACTTCCCAGCCTGCTGCCACACATGATGAGAGTTTTGACTTTTGGAAAAACTAATTTAAATCACCACCACGGAAAAGTCGTCGCTGAAAGAGTACCGACCACGGGGTTTTTAAATCACCGAATGTCACGCAGGAGACTCGAATTCGACACCGTCGGTTTCTCTCTCCCCCGCGTAAGGGACTGCACTTCCATCAATGATGCCTTGCAATGAGGGAAAATAAATAAGTAAAGTTGATGCATGAGTCATTACCAACTTCCTGTCGATGTCTCTTTCGTCTAATTCATGGCAGTCACGGATTCAGCGCCGCAAAAATCCTACTTTCCATTCGAGCTTCCTCGGCCTCCAATGAATTTTAGCTAAGGTCTTCCAAACAAGAAATTAGCATTTGAATAAAATGCCTTGCTATGTTACCATAAATGGGGAACCGGAAATGGAAAGCAGATTCTGAAGGCTTTGCACATAAGCAACGAGGGCAGATTCTGGAGGCCATTGAGATTGTCTTTGGTGGTTTATTAGTCAACCATAGTATTGTTTAACCTAAATACGTTTTATAAATGCTTGTCAGTTTCAAAGATGAACATGACAATGAAAGAGCAGAAAAGTTCGACATGAACATGACAATGAAAGAGCAGAAAAGATGAACATGACAGTTTGGTACAAAACCTATAAAGCTATCAACATCACAGAGTGATTTAACTTATCATCTACTGTTGGGGGACAACCCCTTTACACGAACCAATTGATGGCGAAGCCCACTATCCCACCGATTACCAAGCCTTACTCGTCTTCGTGTGGGCCTGCAATCAGTGAAGGTAATGGTAGAAGGGATTTGCATTTCAACATCTCCTTTTAAGTTCTAAATCCCTGTTGAGAAATATTGATAAAATCGATTCTCAAAGATGAACCTGCCGCTCCAGAAACAGAATCATTTCGTAAGAAACCATTTCAGGTTGTCAGCAACGGGAATGGCGGTAAAATGACTTTTTCCGTGGCATTCTCGTTTCTCGGCACTACCCCGTTACGCTTCTGGTAACATCGATGAAATATAGGAAATGGCTAAGACAAATATAGCATTTCTAGAATTGAAGAGAAGATCTTAAGACTTTGTAAGATCTTAAGAGAAAATGGCTAATTACCATAACATTCAAAAGATCAACATAATAGTATGCCTTTATTATATTATTTTTCTAGGTTATACTATTTGCCTTTAATTACCATAACCTTAAAAAAAAATTCAACTTAATAGTATTTTATTATTATTTTTCTAGGTTATAAAAAAATTCAACCTAATAGTATTTTATTATTTTTTTTCAAGATTATATTGCAGTAATTTCTCTTATTTGGAGGATGGTATTAAAAATTTAACATGTTATTTCCAAGAATTGAATAACCATCATCTATCCCAACCACCTCAACTAAACCAAATTAACAAAATAAAATTTCACTATATATAAAGAAAACATCTATAAAATAAAATCCATTTTCACTAAGTGTTATATCCTTATGCAATAAAACACATCTTAATTGTGTTCAAGCTTCTTTATGCAATGTATAAAAGAAAATCCATTTTCTCTTAGTGTTACATCCTTATGCAATAAAACTCATCTTAATTGTGTTCAAGCTTCTTTATGCAATGTATAAAAGAAAATCCATTTTCACTAAGTTTTATATCCTTATGCAATAAAACTCATCTTAATTGTGTTCAAGCTTTTTTATGCAATGTATATGGACCAAACAAATATATTTATCTTAAAAGTCATTGCTTTTAAAAGTTTAAAGTAAAATTATGGATGATGGTGGATGAAGATAATGGTAATGGTAATTTAGTTAAGAATTATTTAAATATAATATATCTTAAAAAAAATAATTTGATATAATATGTGTTACGTTCCCACAGTGTGCCATGTGATCATGCACCTGTTGAGGGTGTGTGACAATGTAACATTTCACGTTTGGTTTCTTGGCAACAACAAGGTCACTTTGTTTGGACTATGGCTCTTCACATAGATCATACCGATACTCCATTCTAGGCTATCAGCGAGTCACACTCTTACTATAGTGCAACTCTTGTATACCTAGACACTCGTTATTGTCTATAAAACTTAGTCATTTTTAAGCATACATCCAACAACATGAGAAGCCAAGAGAACAATAACCAAACAGACAAGAGAATGATAGATATAGTGCAGGTGGCACAAATTGTGTCTAACACCCGGCTAAGACATTTTTATTGTAAAACAATTACAACATGAGCACTATCGGCTCAGTTTACAGCTTTGGCAAATTCTAACAACTCGCCTCACCTCACCAAGACATTCATGAATAGATCTGTCACCATATTACTCTCTATCGCAACTTCCTCTGCAACCATATGCAGTGCACCTCAGGCGTGCCCTCAATCATAGACTTGTTGTCTCTTTGTTTTCGCAGACTTTGCCCCTTGGTTTCCATAGACTTAAAAAAATTAGGTTTTGCCTCACACATGTCTCCACAGACATGCATTTCCAAAATTACCAAAATATGACAAAGATAATTTCACCTAGCTCTGGCCATCGAACCCTCCTTCTCAAGGAACCACAAGTCTTCCTAGATTCAAGCGACTTTCCTCCTTGAGAGAGCTTTATCTCTTTGTATGAATCATATTTGTACAACTATCCTTATCTCTAAGTTCTTGCCAAAATTGTCTCTTTTGGTTGTGCACCGCTTTCTCTTATATGGACTCTAAGAGTCACTTGTGCGAAACATCGTGTCACTTTGGTGTGTCGTTCCCCTTCACGATCCCACACTCAATCGATCCTCGTGCCCATATGTGAACCTAGTGCACCCATCCAAGCCTTCTTCTCCCATCAACTGTTCATTTCTTAGACCGATGTGCCCCATCCTTGGGGGCATGCCTGTTTCCTTATGTTCTCTTCATGTCAATCATCATGACTCCTTGTGGGTTTGATGATGGGGTCATGCAACCTCTCCGCCGTGCCCATCTTTCCAAGGGATGGTGAGTCCACTCCTTGGGCATGCTCTCAAGTTTCCCCACCACAACCCAACTATCTGTCAATCATTCTAAGGAAAGTAAGGTCTATGCCCCCTTAATGAAACATGTCACCATCATGCTCCCAAGGTGCTCCTACACACACCCAAATGTCTTTTTTCATCCAATCGATCACTTCCTTCCTTGTGTTCTTTATCTCTTCTATCGTCGAATCTGCCCAAGGAGCGCACCTTCTCAGTGGGTGTCATCGGAGACCTTACAATATGGATATTAAAATAAAAATAAAGATATGTTTATAAAGAAAGAGGTTTTTCTATATAAAATGAATTATTTGTAATGGATTGATAGTTATCTTGTTTTTTAGTTCAATTCCTTATCAATTGGTATTACATTGGTTTTTTTTATTCCCCATTGATCTATGGTCATAAATATTTTTTTCTTGAAATAAGTAGATGAGATAAGTTTATGACCAAACATTTCCAATACATTATACACAATCTAGAAATAAACACAAAAGCACAAATAATTATATCAGAAGACACTTCAACCTATAGATTATTTGACATCAATTGTTTAAATCAATGAGGATATGGGGAAAAAATATTCAAGGACTACCTTAGGCTCCACAACTCCAATGGAGGAATAACCCCAAGCAAAGGTGGCTCAAGGGGATTGATGATTATGTGCATAATGAAAAAACAATGTCTCTTGAGCCCACGGAAGGTGAAATTGTAAGCACTTGTCAAGTTGTTTTTTGTCAACACCTTTAGCTTGGAGATGGTGTGGGGCAGTTCATGAAGTTGATGGAGTAAAAAGTGGTAGTGGGGTGCAAACAAAAACACATGTGTAGGAACACATTCATGTTACTATAGAAACACACACATTTTTAATCCTACAACTTTCATACTCACTGAACTCCCACACACACTTTCCAACTCGGATGATTTATGAACAAGTTCAAGAATGCACACGTTCTTAGAAAAATTTGAAACGAAAATAATCTGTGCGCACTTTAGGAACACATGCATGTTTCTAAAGCATGTGCATGTTGTTAGGAAGAGGAACATGCACACATTCCTCTTAAGAACAAATCTCTCTCTCTCTCTCTCTCTCTCTCTCTCTCTCTCTCCCTCCCTCTATCTTCCGCTCTCTCACTCTCTCCAGCTTGTTATCTCACCCCCTCTCTCTCTTCCCTTGTTCCCCTCTCTTCTTTTCTACCTCATCCCTTCTCTCTCTCACCCATCATTTCCCCATATCTCTCCCTCTCTCTCTCTCTACCCCATTCACTCTCTATATCTTCTCTCCACCTTCTTCCGCCCCACACCTTCCACCGACCTGGTTCAATAACAATGTTCCTGTAGCTTTTCTATATCTATGATGACAATCATAGACTAGACTGGGGACTTTCCATAGTTAGTCAACATGTGGAGGGACAAACCTTAGGAATGGAAACCAAATGAACATGTTGATCCTTGAAACCACCTGCCTTCCCCCGTATCAAGAATCTAGAAGATATCTATAGGAGAACCGTATCTAATCATACCGAATGTATTCGCATTCAGATCATATTACAAAGTTTTGTATTTTTTTCATGTTTCAAGAAAATTTGGTAACTATGGTTTCTGATCAAGGTTGCGGGTATTTCTATAGACATTTTTTCTTAGATTTACATTCTTTATGAATATATGTAAATATACTTTTATTTCATGAATCAATTTGATGTTTGGCTTGACCATGACCTTAAAAATAAATTATTATTATTACTGTTATAAAATGAAATCAATTTTTTTTAAATATAATAGAAACTAACCACCACAACTATAACTACAATGTCGCCACAACTATAACTACAATGTGAATGAAATTAAAAACTATATGAATTCACAAGATTTAAAGAACATCAACGATATTGGTTTCAAATAATAGATGATTAGATATCTTGTCCGTGAGATATGGGGCAATCCTTATCTCCATTGAATAATCTGTCCTTTGTACCATCTTCTACACATAGAGTAGACTCAATGAAAAAGTCAATGGTTGACTTTGATTCATATATATAGGTTGGATAGAGTTAAGAGTTGAATGAAATATGCACTAAAAATAGTGAAACTCGCAATCACATCCTATTAGCATGATAATATTCTTCACCATTATTATAAAAAATTTCCTTCAAATCTATCTGTTGGTGTGTAAACGGTAAGAATATCTACAAATTGTTTTGTCTCGGCAACTGAGTTGTTGAACCATACACAGTTTAGTCACAACTCCACATTGAAGCATCTCCCGAAGATTCGGCGCATTTGAAGAATATATGCAAAGTGACCAAAGGATTCAAACTTCTTTCTTAGTGCCAATTTATGAAACACTAATTATCTTCTTAGAGTCTACAACAATGCCCATGGCGTGATTAGCCATGATGATCCTTCCTTCTGCATAATCCACTAACATGTCCAACAGATCTAATATCTTTTTACACTTGGGCTTCTCAGCCTTTGGAAGTAATTCGATAAGACAAAATACAACGCCTACTTCGATTTCCCATAATCTGTTCTTTCGGGATTTTTTACATATTTCTATGAGGACAACCAAGGCCTCCATGGTTGCATTATGGAAAACTTCACCCGTTATGATTTCTAAGAGCCCTTGGAAAATATTAATCCTTTCCCTGGCAATAAATTCCCAATCAGATATGCAAGTGGAAACCTTCTGCAATAAAACTACCACGTGGAGTCTAGCTTTAATGGTTCCCTTATGCAAGGTCAAGGCCATGGACCTAATGCACGTTGTCTCTGTCAGTGTATTCACAATTTCCTCGGTCATATGAAGTAGATACAATATACCCAAAGCTTCTTCACAAGCCCTRAACTTTTCATTATCATTCTCTTCAAAACAATATGAAATCATCAGAGAAGCCAGAACGTGACTCGAACCAGATGCGACGATGCACCATCTGTTTCCCTCTCTCTCCCATGCAATGGACCGCAATTTCTTCAATKCATTGATGCCTTCAAATGATGCAGATCTGAGTGTGGATTCAAGTAACATAGAGACTTGATCGACGTCGATGGGTGGCCTGGGGGTGGGGATTTTCTCTACACCCTTGGAGCTGTTGGCAATGCACCATCCCTTAATGAGCTGGCGCAGTGTGTGGTTGGGAATCAAATAAAAGTTCTCCAAATGTTGCATGGTAGCAGGACATGTTTTCTTCTTGCATGAAAATATCCAGTGCTCTATGCTTTCTCAGTCATATGTCACACCCTTGGTAACAATCACTGGGTCTCTTATCAGCTCCATTGATATTGGGCACTCGAAGTATGAAGGCACCTCCACCTCCAAATAATCTTGTGCTGAATCCATAAGAAGAATTAATGTATACACTGACTGATTTATAAGAGAGTAACGTTGGAATCAATACAACGAGATAGCCAGTTATTCAAATCTACTAGAGAGAAAGGAAAGCTTATTAAATATGGGGACAATCTAAGGCTTGAATGCGGACCTGAGCTATTTTCGAACTCATATGATTGAAGGTTAGCATCTATGAATATATAGCTTCCCTCGTGCTACAATTTTTAATGTCAACACACTCGCTCCCAGAAGGTGCTTCTACAACCAATAGTGATGCGGTCAAAATTTTCTAGTCTGCAATTCCACTATTGATTTATGACGTTCAAATTATCAGACTATTTTAGCGTTAAACACAGACACGAATGGTGTGATTCATTTCACAAGCCACCCTAACCGCACATTATTAGAGTATTGACTTTTGAAAAAGTAGCAAAATGGAAACAAGGGCAGAGTCGTCATCTATATTTATGACTATGATATTAGTATATTATTTCTTTAAAATGCCCATCTTTATACGTGGTCGTTTACCTATTGGTATATTAATGTATTTGTCACTTAAAAAAAAGTAAGTTATAAGTTAAATGTGGAAAAAATCAACTTTTTGGAATTCAACATTTTTTATTCAAACTTAATCGATCATTTCAAGTTATAATTTTATTCAATTAATACATATTTTTTTTTTTTGAAATTTCGACTATTTTAAAATTACTTATATATTTTTAAAACTTTATAAAATAAAATAAAACAAAATAAAATAAAACTAAACTAAACTTTATCTTAGCATTTAAAAAAATTCCACATACCAACTCTGCTAATTAACATGATTTCCCTCCTTACACACAAAAAACCGAGAGAGTTAAATCTAACATTCACGAGTGTCCTAATTAGCCTTCTCTTAATTCCACTTGATCTATATCAATGTTAAACCATTTGTATTTAGCATTTAATAAAGCATTGATTTCCCTCCTTACACACAAAAAATCAAGAGAGTGAAATCTAACATTCACAAGTGTCCTAGTTAGCCTTCTCTTACTTCTACTTGATCTATATCAATGTTAAACCATTTGTATTTAGCATTTAATAAAGCCAATGCTTTTGGCTTACTCTACATACATAAAACACATAGTTTAAGGAGGTAAATGTCTTCTTGAAGTAGTCAGATTGAGGAGGTCAATGAAGTAGTGAGTGAGATTAACACAATAGTCCAGGACTTGACATTTGTGGTTTCAAATAGTTTGGCTTGTTTGTTATACTAGAAATTGGTCCTCCTAATTATTTGGGTAGAGTTTAACCATCATCATTGGAAAAATGGTTCAATACTTTTTCAAACCCAATTTAATTTTAAAATTACTTTATTTGGAATTATTGATAAGAGTAAATCTAAACAAAATTATTTGGAATTGTTCCCAAAAATGGCTTTAAAAACTATGCAAGTGAAATCCCTAAACTAGTTCTTGAATCATACACTTGTATGGTCATGATTTCTCTTCAGAACTAATGTGAACATACTCGAGTGATGGGGGTGATGCAAGTATCGATTAGGTCATCATGGTGTTGTAGCACATATTTCTTTGTTTACTAATATTGATTTATCTTCTCCCCCCACTATCCATTGTTATTATTTTTATGCATTCTTATTGAATTTAGATATACAATTGATATTTAATTGTTTAGTTTAAAAAACAATTTTGATTAACATCTTTATATGAGATCCATGGGTGGGTGCAAGTTAATGATGGTATTTCATGAGGCGTTAATGATAATGAAAGCATGGGAAAACAACAATTTGCTAACTTGGAGGGATTGTTCAAGGCACTTTTACAATAAACTTGAATATGGTGTAAAAAGATGAAATATAGGAAATTGAATCAACTTTCGGAATATATAGTTTTTATTTATAGAATTTGTGAATAACTATGTTAAATTTTAGTTTTTCTAACAATGATATGTTATTTTTCAATCAATATATAATGTATATGTTTCATTAGTGTAGGTGTTGAGTACCTTAACCATAAAAGTTCCTTAAACAAATGTACAATGGTAGAAAACCCATTTTTCTAGTATG
>JASDQU010243824.1:119329-133409 GCA_032191745.1 Picea mariana
ATTGATCAAGCAAATCATCAATTCTAGGAAGAGGATAATGATTCTTAACTGTAATTTTGTTCAAAGCCCTGAAATCAACACACATATGCCACGTACCATCTTTCTTTGGAACTAACACAATTGGAGATCCACATGGCGAAGAACTTGGTACAATAACCCCTTTGTCGAGCAACTCTTGATTTTTTTTTTAATCTCATCATTTTCCATAATTGACATTCTATACATACCAATGTTTGGAAGAGAACAATCTTGCTGCAATTGAATTTCATGTTGGATTCCTCTTTTCGGAGGTAATCCCTTAGGTTCTTTAAACATTTCATCATACTGATTAACAACTTCAAATAGATCGGATTTTAAATTTGTATCACAACCTTGAAATACTTCAGTTTCAATATCTTCTTTAGGTTTGATCATTAAGAGAACAAAATTCTTACTAGCATTAACTAATCTCTTCATTTGTCCCACATTTATAAGTGATAAATTTATCTTCTTTGTGTGGGCTCTAACAATGTACTCAACCCCATATTTAAACAAATGATACTTATTCTCATGACGATGAAAAATAGCTTTCCTATCATACAAATACGGGCTTCCCAACACAATACCACAGATATCCAATGGAATAACATCAAGCTCTACCTCATCAATGAAATTTGCAGTGATAGTAAACCTAAGTTTACACCTTCTTGTTACTTGTAACTTGGCATTATCACATATCCAACCAAGAGGGTATGGCTTAGGATGTGGAATTGTTTCCAACTTAAGTTTCTTAAGAGTTTCTTCAGAAATAAGGTTTGCTTGAGATCCAGTATCAAATAAAGTATCTATCTTAGTATGCTTTGAAACAACCCTTATGTGAAAATGTTCAATTCTCTCTTTTTCTTGTTGAGTTATATTGACATTATTGTTACTTGAAGAACTAGTGCTTGCAGTAGAACCGTTACCTTGATAACCCATGGCTGTGATCTTCGTTTCATCACCCAAATCCGAACCTAAATCATGTTGAACAGTTGCAGCAGTCTTTGACTTCCCTTTGTTGTTGTTGCCAAACCTTTTGGGTCTTCTTTCAGGATGAAGCTTCCAACAATGGTCTTCAACACGGCCATCTTTTGAACAATGTTTACATGTGAACTTTTCTCCCTCTTTCTTAACAACAACATTCTTTCTACCATTTCCCTTGAACTTGTTCTTTCCTTTATCTCCATGGCTGAAATTCTTCTTGTTACCCTCATGAGTGTCGTTCCTTCCTCTTTCTTCCAAATGAGTAGCTTGTACACAAAATTCATCTAGATTTGAAGGATTAAACATGAGTATAGTATGTCTCAAATAACTATGTAAAGCTCCAATGTATTTGAGCAAAGATTCTTGAGAATACAAATCTACTCCCAAAACCAAAGCCCTTCTCCTAAACTCTTGATTAAAGATTTGCACACTATGTCCTTTTGCTTGTCTAAAATTTTGCCATTCCATAGTAGCCTTTTGCTTATATGCCAATGGATAAAATTGTCTTTTAATTGCAACAATGAAATCATTCCATGAAATCAAAATTTTACCATGCTTTTTCATATCCTCCTGAGTCATGGATTCCCACCAAATAAGTGCTACACTATCCAATCTTAACGAAGCAAGCCAAATTTTGGTTTCATCATCTTGAATTTTTTGTATTCTACAATATACCTCAATTTGACGTATCCAATTATCTAACTTCTTAGCATTAACTTCTCCATTGTATATTGGCAATTCAAATTTTCTATCAAGCTTTAATGAAGGAATTTGCGAAGGAGATTTACCATGTCCCTTTGGAGAATTCGGAAGATGTCTTGAACTAGTAGAAGAAGAAGAAGAAGAAGAAGAAGAAGATGGAGGAGAGGGTGGTGGAGAAGCACCATTCCCTCCATTTCCGTTTGGAGTTTTGTCACCACTACTTCCCTTATGCCTTGAAGGGTTGGAGCCTTCACCTTGTGACAATATGTTCCTTTCCATCAAGATTTTCATCATCTCTCTCATCTCCATGAAAACCTTTCTGATATCTTCATCTTCTGCAGGAATATGTTCATGACTTTCTTCATGAGCCATACTTGGTGAATGCCTCCTTGAAACTTGCAGTGATGGTATATGCTTCCTCCTTGAAGGATGAGAAATTGGCTCCATAAGTTGACCTTCTCCTCTTGTAAGTTTCAACCTTGTGAGCATTAGAAACAAAACACTTGCAAAAAATCAAGTCTTCAAAAACCAGTGCTCTGATACCAACTTGATCTAAAAATGAAGAAGACTTGAAAACTTGAAATTATTTGCAAGTAAATTTTATGTGTTAAAAGAAAATGGATCAACTTTGCAACACATTAATTAAGGGATTACTCATTCAAGATACAAATAAACAACAACATAATCAATGAACATAAGCACATAAACACATCAATTGATAAAGGAGTTCACCCCTCTCTTAGGCTACATCTCCTGGTCCAGCTTCCAATGGATCATTATTATTAATTTCTCAAATTTCTCAAAAACATGCCTTACAATGCTCAAATTGACCAACAGACCACTCCAATGGCTTCAGAGCATCCAAAAACCCCTATCTGGGTTTTTTCGGCACCTCAATCGACCAAAAAACGAAGAAGTTAGGCCTCCTGGAAGTCCCCCCTTCAAGCTTGTTGTCTCTGCATCTACAAAATGCACCCTTGTGTCATGAACCTGGCACACACTCAATTTAAAGCATGAAAACCCGGCACCGGGTGCAACTGCGCCAACGGTGCGAACTGTAGGATGGTTATGGGCATGCCAACCCCTAACTGCCTAGCTCTCGGGCATATGGGTCATAATACGACCTCGCGCTATGACAAAAAGGGCTCCGTTTTTCCAAACAAATGGAACAATGCCAAATGGCGGGTCATTGTAACCATTTAAACAGAAACTCCATGCACATTCCCGTATAGCAAATGGTCATATGGCATATATAATAGAACCATGGCTTAAACACAAATCCCGCGCCATTTCACGGAGGGTATGGTCATATACACCGTAAATGTGACCGGGGTTGGATCCATTGCAACAAAACTCCTGCATAAACAATGGCCATATGTATGAATGGTAGAACCACGGGTCGGGGCTAAGTCCCGACCCGACCCCCCGCCAAATATTACATAGCATAAATTCAAATAAATAAAAACTCGTATACATAGCAAGGACTACCGTGTGGGCTAGTGGTATCCCACAGTATACCAAATTGTATAGCCATGGGGGAGGTCTAGGGTTCAACCCCCACGGACTCCATAAAATTTTAATAAACAAACCAATAGCCAATACCGGGGTGCCACGTGGTAGCCCATGACTGGGCCACGTGGCACCCAATCACTTGCCCAAACAATGCCACGTGTCAGAATACCATTCGCCCTCAGCTACCAACCAAACACTACCACATCATCACATGCCATGTCAGCGTACGATCGTATGGCCCTGCCACGTCATCCTGTATGGACTATACGGACTGTACAGTCAACATCCTTTTTTTGCCTGTTTGACATTCTAAACAGATAGCGATATCTCTCGCTCTCGATGTCCGTTTGAGATGAAGTGAGTTGTGTTGGGTTCACAACGACGAGGCCTATGGTCTCGTTTGGTTTGAAGAGATTCCGCGCACTTTGAATTTTTGAGCAAAATTTGATCCCCTGATCAATATCTCAGGATCCTTTTTCCTACTTGCCAATGAGTACTCTTCGGAGTCTCCATGAATCTGGAAATCAAACTCACAGAAAACATAATGTCAGGTCCGGTTTTTGTTTAGTACATAAGGCTTCCAACCAACCTCTTATACAGAGTTGGATCAACATATGATCCCTCATCATACTTGCTAAGTTTAATACCAGTTGCCATAGGTGTTACAGCTGGTTTACAATTCAACATTCTAAACCTTTTCAACACTTCATTTGCATAGTTATTTTGAAAAATGAAAACTCCATCATCAGATTGACCCACTTCAATTCCAAGAAAATACTTCATCAATCCTAAATACGTTATCTCAAACTCTGTTTTCATGGCATTTTTAAAATCATCTACAGATAGATCTCCAATAAAAATCAAGTCATCAACATATAAAAAAACAATCAAAATTTTACCTTCTTGGTTTATCTTTGTATACAGAGTTGTCTCACTTGGACTTCTGCTGAATCCAACACTAATCAGGTACTCATTAATCCTGCTATACCAAACTCTAGATGCATGTTTCAATCCATATACATCTTTTCTTAACTTGTAAACTTTATCTCTGTGCTTATCAATCTCATAACTTGGAGGTTGTCTTACATAAACCTCTTCTTCCAAATATCCATATGATGCATGATCCAATTATTCTGAGCCACAATAGCTAAGACCATCCTCACAGTGTCAATTCTTGCTACAGGAGAAAATGTTTCATTGTAATCAATACTGGGTTTCTGACTAAACCCCTGAGCTACAAGTATTGCCTTGTACTTTTCAACTTGACCATTTGCATTTAGCTTAGTCTTATAAACCCACTTAACACCAATATTGTTCTTACCTTCAGGTAAGTCTACAAGATCCCAAGTATTATTTATTTCAATGGAATCAATATCCTCATCCATTGCTTTTATCCAGACAACCTCTTTAGCAGCTTCATCAAAACTTATAGGATCATATGCCATTAATGAAAAATTTGAAATTTGATCTACTTCTTCATTATGATCATATAATTCTCTTAATCTTCTAGTTTTATGTCCTTTAAATTTGTTTTTCAATGAAGCTAAAGTGAGATTTGATTCACTACTTACCTGTGAATCTGTTTGATGTCCACCATGTCCATATGGCTCACCACGCTCATGAGTTATGGGCGTTCTAAATTGAGATGGGATGAAATTTGGTGCTTTCCTTGTTGGAATTCTTGCTGCAGGCATATTTACATGTGGAACCATTTGTCCATCTCCTTCAGACTTCTCATATCCATCATCATCTTCACAGCATAACACAACTCCCTCTGAAATTGATTTGTCAATACTTCCATCCCATGATTCATCTTCTTTAAATTGAACATATCTGTTGATTACATATTTCTGGGTAATGGGATTGTAGAGTTTATATGCCCTAGACTCTTCACTGTATCCAACAAAGATACATTTCTCTCTTCTGTCATCCAACTTCCTCCTCATTTCTGTAGGTACATGCGCAAATGCAACACATCCAAATTTTTTGAAACGAGAAACATTGCAAGGCTTACCATCCAAGGCTTTTGGAGGTACACGATCCCTCACGGTCTTGGTCAAACTTCTATTCAAGGTAAAAACAGAGAAAATAACTGCATCTCCCCAATATTTATCTGAAAGATGTTTTTCTTTCAACATGCTTCAAGCCATGTTCATGATAGTTTGATTCTTCCTTTCAGCCACTCCATTCTGCTATGGATTATAGCGAGCAGTAAACTGCCTTTTAATTCCATGAAGATCTCAAAATTCAATGAATTCATTAAGTTTGTATTCACCTCCTCTGTCAGACCTTAATATTTTAATGGTTTGACCACTCTCATTCTCAACCATAGACTTAAACTTCTTGAAAACATCAAAGGCTTCAAATTTTTGTTTCAACAAATACAACCAAGTCTTCCTACTGAAATCATCAATAAAAGTCATGAAATAAACACAACCATTCAAAGAAGGTGTTTGCATAGGTCCACACAAGTCCGTGTGGACAATTTCCAATGGAGCTTTTTCTCTATAGAAAACACCTAAAACAAATTTTTCTCTGTGATGCTTCCCAAGTATACAACTCTCACAAGATCTTGCAGGTTGTTGAATACAGGGCAATCCATTTACCATATACTTCTTCTGTAACATATCTAAGCCACCAAAATATAAATGACCATATCTCAAATTCCATAACCAAGATTCATCTAAACTTCCAGCCTTATAAGCATTCAAAGAACCACTCAAATCATTTCGCATAACAAGTGGAAACATTCTATTCTTGGTCATATATACTCTTGCAATCAATTGTTTGCTAGGTAATTTATCATAAATTGTACATACCTTGTTCTTGAAGAATACTTTGTTCTTTTTCTCCATCAGTTGTCCAACACTAATAATATTTCATTTTAAACCAGGCACAAAGTAAACCTCCTCAATATTTCTTCTCTGATTGTTCTTAGTGTAAACTAGAACTACACCTTTACCATTGACTGTAACCTTATAGTCATTTCCCAATTTTACTTCAGATTGAATACTAGTATCAATAGAAGAAAATAAATCCTTATTACCAGTCATGTGGTTATTGCAACCTCTAACCAAAAAACAAATATCATTATCACTTTCCTGAGTGACATTACAAGTCAGGAACACAGGATTTTCATCATGCTTAGACTCATTTGTAATATGTGCAGACTGCTTTCCAACATCTACCTGCTTCTTCCAACATTTGTTAGCAAAATGCCCAAAATTTTTACAATAATAACATTGTACTTTTGATTTATCATACCTCTGATTTTCTTATTGACAAGGTTTGTTGCTGCTCCCTCTTAAATTAGGAGGATTCTGCTGGAACTTCTCCTCAGACACTGATTCCGTTTTGTTGTCCCTTCGACCAGAAAATCGACCTCCTCTTCCATGATTATAAGACCTTCCTATGCCTATGCCTATGGTAACATGTAGTTGGGATTTGAAATCATGCTCCATTGATCCTTCTTCATATCTAGATATCCTAGATTCATGAGCAACAAGAGAACCAATTAATTCATCAATTTTCATTAGACTTAAATCTTTAAATTCCTCTATGGGTACAACTACAGGTTCAAACTTCTTGGGTAAACTTCTCATCACTTTCTCAATAACTCTCTTATTCTCAATATCATCTCTAGACTGCCTGAGTTGGTTCACAACACTCATCACTTGAGTCATGAAAATATCAACACTTTCATTATCCTTCATCTTCAGATTTTCAAAGTCCCTTCTCAAGTTCTGCAACTTGACTGTCTTCACCTTGGACACACCTTGATAACAGGTTTCAAGAATGTCCCAAGCCATCTTTGAAGATGCAGCACTATAAATATTCATAAAAATGGATTCATTTAATCCTTGCTGGATTAATCCAAGAGCCTTGTTAACCTTCTTTCTGTTTTCCTTCAGCAAAACATGATCAACATTAGAGAGAGCCAATTTTGTTGCTACATTAGTTGGCTCAGCATAACCATCAATAACATAGGTCCATAAATCCTTAGAACGTAAAATTGTCCTCATTCAAATATACCAGGAATCATATGACTTCTCACTCAAAACAAGAACCTAAACTTGAGAAGAGCTACTACAAGATGCATCCATTAATAAAAATTTGAAAGGAATTAAATAAACCTTCATGCAGGGAAATAAGAGAATAAAATTTGACACCAACAAGAATAATCTGCAATGAACTAAGCAATAGCATAATAGACTGCCAACTCTAATACCAAATGTGGAAAATGATGGAGGCTGATCGAGGTTCAACGTTTACAAACGCTCGACGCCAAAACAAAGAACGATGAGAATTGTCGAATCGCGAAATGGCTGTGGGCCCGGAACCTCGTGGTATTGGATATCGACGTTTGGAAGTGCCCAACAAAAAACAAAATGAAACAATCCCTTGAGTCGCGATATGGCGAGAAAGTCATGGGGGCCATTACTTTGGGTCTTAGCGGATAGAGAGGTGAAACACAATAACACAACGATCATCCCCATGTCACGAGACATGAGAAGGGTTTGGGGCCTGCTACTTCGAGTTTCAACGATTGAAGCACCCAACACGAAGATGAAATGAAACAAATACTCACAAGTCACGATATTGTGAATAAGATGTGAACTCAATCCTTGGAGGTTTTTGGTATCTGCATGATGGAGAGTGAAGGACTCAATTGCACAATCCGACAGATTATCTGAAGGAGAAAACACAGAATAACCAATTTTATTCAAAAATGCTTTCAACCTCATTATCTATTTTATTACAATTCAACTGTGGTATTTAAAAACTAATCAATTTCCCCTTCGATATTCTGAAAGGTTTAATCAAGGCAGTGATGGTGTCTGGTTGCCTTCAAAGGATTAGACGGCCACCGCTTAAACAATATGGGACAAAATAGTAATTGGTGATTAATCCTCGAGTCTTGAAGGGTCAAGACGACCACCGATTCACTGTTTATACAGAGGCGGTGAAATTATTACATCCTGACACATATCCATAGCGAGAGATAAGTATACAACTCTAACAGCAAGGGGCGTACATTAAACTGCCTAAGCGTTGAGACATATACAAAGCGATTCTTAATAGAAGAAGACTGTTATTAGATGTATTGGAAATGATAAGTATTGCAAAAATTGTTTTAGGAAGAAGCCAAGGGTGTATGTGAAAGAATGAATGGGTTAAAAAACTTATCATATATGTAGGTTTGCATTTCTCTAGACATGTTCCACTTCCAACAATCAGTATATGGAAATAAATGTATGCTTTCTGTATAGCCTGACAACACATGTATATGCAACCACACATCACAAGCTAGCTATGATTTTTCATTTATCATGGAGTTCACTTCATGGATGGATTAGCTTAAGAAAAAGGGCCTAAACTATTCTCTCTTTCAAAAATTGAAAACATGGCTTATATTATATTCTCTTTTAAAAATATTTAAAACATACCTTACTCTTTATATTCTCTTTTAAAAATATTTAAAACATAACTTACTCCATATGAAATATATGACATATATGTATACTTATTTATTCAAATATATTAAAAAAACCAAACAGATATAATCTTTAAACATATAAAGATTCACATATCAATTTTAATATTAAAAAAACCAAACATATATATAAATAAATAAAACTATAGTTAATACATCTAAAACAAAAATTAATGTTCACCACATTGATTTAATTGCGAGACTAAAAAATTATGTAAATAATTGCAGCTAGTATTGCATAGGAAAAAATTGATACATATCCCATTGATATCAGTTTTGAACAATTATTTTCAGATATCACTTCCACGCCCATATTTTAAATCAACCATTTGTGTGTTTTTCTTTCAATTCAAACCATCTTATAGTAGGCTAGATCCTCTTTCATTAAATGTACATACATGACCAACTTTAACTCCCAAAGGAATGAATGTTGTAGGCTAACAGAGATGGGATTTGCAGGATCATAAGTGCATAAGTGTCATTTAATTCACATCTCTATGTTTAGAGCCGTTAAGAGAAGGAAATTCAGACAATCGACATCATTCTTGTCTTGTTCTGCTCATGTGTATTGGCCCATGTTAATTGGTTCATGACGACTCTTTTAACACCACCTTTATAGCTCAGTGGTACAATGCCAATCATGTTAAATGAAGTTTCGTACTTCGACCCTGTTTGGAGACATTTATGCAATTATTTTTTATGATTATTATTCACTTTTGTTTAATCTCGCAGTTAGACGGAATGAAATGATCTAGTCCTTGGCCACCTTGTAGCGGAATCATGTAAAAATCTAAACAATTGTATTTTACTTTAATCTAAAGAAAAAATATAAAAAGATGTATTTTACTTTAATGAGACGCTATTCATTAGGGACCTTATAGCTGGATGGTGGTTTGAGTTACACGTGTTTCTTATGAGATTTCATAAAATATTTTAAAAAATTGGATTTGCAGCGTTATATTATTCTATCTTTCAAAAACAATACAAGAACAACATTTATTCACAATCTATCTTGATCCACTTTGAAAGGTCGATACTTTTAATAAAATAAAATAAAAAAATCATTAACATTAACTAAAGTAACTAAACTCTATGTATGTATTTATGTTTCTTCACCAAAACTAGACCAAGGGTGAAGTTCGACATTTGACATAACTTTACACATGTGGCAGGGTCAAGTACACCTAAAAAGGAAGGGACTAGCCACTATGTGGCCCGTCTTGTTTGAAATTGTGCCAAATTAATCACTTCAATGAAAGTGTCATATTCTCCATCCTTATTTAAGGACATTTTGTGCAACACAATGAATTTGGTTGTTTCACTTCTCATTGCATGTTGTAGTCTAATAATAAAATATTTTTTATTTATGTTTATGAAAAATTTTGGGACTTAATATAAAATGTTTGATATCATTTATTTTATGGATTTGAAATTGGGTTGAATTAATCACTTTTTAATGACTAAGTTAAATTGAGTAATTTTCATATTTGGATGCTTTAGGGTTAAGGTTATTCATAATATATTAATTAATAAGGTTAGGGTTATTAGAGTTAAGGTTAATGTGTTAATTAATAATACGTTAATTATTAATAGGGACAGGGATAGGGTTAGTGTTATTAATATTACAGTATTATAGTAAAACGTGATTAGAATTATATTATATATTAATATTAGGGGTTAATTTAATATCAACCACTAACTATATTAATATTTATTAATAATTAATATATTTATTATTTTATTTTTTGAAAATTCCCGAAATTTTCCATTAAAAATACAGTAGTAGTACATTCAAGAGAACTGGAATCTAGGATAATGTGGGGACTTGGAGGGACTCTCATCAAACATACCTAGAATACTGAGAAGGTAGCGGGCCAAAATATTTTTAACCACCAAATAACTCCTTCATCATCTTTGGGTGTGTTGAGTAGCTATATGGAAGCTAGTGATTTCCTCCTCCTAGATGTTGGGCTCTAAAGATGTCCTAAAATATAACCTCTATGCATCATCGAAAGGTAGGCACTGACACAAGTGTTTTACTTGTCGCCTACATACGTTCTTACTTTCCGTTTTCAATACCCATCCTCCAGAGATGCAGCCCTTGCAAAGGGACAACAATCATAACAAAAGGAACAACGATTGTTCCGTTCAAATGAACAACACTACTTACAAAAGGAACAATAATTGTGACAAGGGAACGACAGTCATTATATTGGGATGAACTAATGTTGTATTAATTGAGTTGTAGTATCTTCTGAACTATTTAATTTGTCAACCCAGGGTTCGTAAAATGACGAAGTACACACAAAGTATATGCAAGATTGGAGTGGGACTGATCTAATCTAATGTTTAAGCTACAATTGAACTTGAATCCTTAATCTAACACACTACTAAAATAGAATCATTAATCTAACAAGCGACTGTAATAGAATCATTAATCCAACACACAAATTGGAATTGAATTATTAATCTAACACACGACTGAAATAAAATCATTAATCTAACAAACGACTTGGAATTGAATTAATCTAGTTCTGTAAAGGAAATTACTCTAACAATGGGAAATTGCGTGAAGGAAATTAATCTAGGAATGGAGAGCTACATGAAGGAAAAACAATTACAACATGTGAAGAGTTGAATGACACAACAACATATGTGAGCTCACGCCAATGAAGAAATATTACATTACAGTAATCAAATCAATCTTCATAACAACATAATGAAAACATGAAAACCAAAACCATGAATCAAATCTAAGAATCCCTTCCTCTTTCGAATCCTAATGACTACTCTAATTCCATACTCTAATTGAATCCTCATGAAGAGAGAGCACTCTCTTTTATACATGAGAGCCTTGAAGATAATATAACCATCTAATTATTACATATCCACTTTTCTCTCAACCTATTTCCCATTATTACAAAATATAATCCCTTCAAATCCTCACACATATCTCTCATATATCTTGGATAAGATGTTCCAACCAAATCTCCATGATCTTGTCCTTGGAATGGGCTTGAATTATCTCCTCAAATATTGAAATGGTGGAGGAAGTATTCGAGAAGTCCTTTTGATAAATCCTTCACATATTCATACACATTACAAAGCTCACACATTTTTGAGATACATATGAAAACATGTCGATTTTCTAACATTTAATCACAAATTCCCTTTTAATACTAAAATGAATAAAGTGGAGAACAATAAGGTGAAACCCAAGTATATTTATGGAAATGATATCGTGAAAGGTTAATGGGGTGATGAAATGTGGAGACTGATGAAGGGAAAGGTGGATGAAAATAGGACATTTTTGAGCCCCAACATACCCCACAACTTAACTTGTTGCATGTCCTCATGCAACCATGTATGGATCTTCTCAAGAAATGTTGGCATCTGAATGTTGGCTTTGAGTGATGATAATGAATGTTTCCAGGATGGGATTTATATGAGTAACAACTGACATTTTTCTTATGGTTGGTTCTTGTGTGAAAACCATGAAAATAAAGAATGTTGTTTCTTGTATTAACAACATTCATTTTGTTATTTGTTCTCTTTCTGTTATGATAATAATTTTCCCATATTCTTACTGGAACTATCAATGTGCATAAAGAAACATCACTGAGTATAAGAAAGCCCCTTTTTTTTATATTTGTGAATCATGCTCATATGTATAACAATGCTTATGAAGCAAAGTGCAACAAAGTATCGTTGGAAAATAAATGTTCATAAATGGTAAATGAGATGAAAAATGGAATGATGGTAGTGGAAAAGTGGAGTGATTATAGTGAATAAAGTCCCCTACCCCACAACTTAACTTGTTGGATGTCCTCATGCAACATGGAATAAGTCATAAAAGTGAAAAGAAAAGGGAATTGGGTGAGAGAATTTTCCAAATAATTCATTGCTAGCAGTTGAGGAATTACATGATTAAAGTTTATAAAATAACATACCTCCACTTACCCAAAATGTTGATGAACTTATGCAATAGGAATATGGATGATGTCGTTGCTAGCATGGAAGATGTCATTGCTGCAGGATCACGTGAAAAGTGACTACTGCTGTAGTAGCAACTGCTATTTGCTGGATCAGAGAATGTGAAGTGGAGGAATCTAAACTGCTGTTGAATGAATCATGGAAAAGAGAAAGTATGAAAGTGGAACTGTGGTACTCTCATATGGCTGAAGTCATGCTATTGGAACTGCTGATAGAGTCATGAAAAGTGTATAGTATTCGCCCACTGCTAAACCTGATGGTACAATTCTAATCATGCGAATGAATGTGTCGATGTCGAGCATGAAAAGAAGTCATTGGATTACCGACCAATGGTGAATGTCGTTAACCAATGCAAGGCAACTCATCATTGATGTTAATGAGTGCCAAGGTACCCAAGTACATATTGCGAAGTGAGAATTAATGAGTTGATGTCAAGCCACTTGCAAGATCTGATAATCGAGGGGCATTGATGTATTCCCATGATTATCAGCGAGAGAACTTGCCATTAAGGCATGCAAGCCTCTAGGTACTCAAAATGGACTCTAGTCTATATCCCAAATAAGGTGTTGAGGTCGATGGGGCAAGACTTGTTGAAAGGTGGGCCTTAGGGAATCCCACATCAGTCAACACGTGTTCTAATAAAAAGAGTGGTAGGACTATAAATGAAAATATATCAGTAGTAACAGTGTGTATGGCAAGGCAATGTAGTCATGGAAAGGGAGCTGGATAGTTTTATTGACAAGGAAAACTAAACTGAAAAATATAAAAAGATGTATGCGACTCAGAAAAGTAGGCGTGTGTGAAGCCATGAAGGATAAGGAAATGGAATATGGTATTCAACACAGGGATGATTAATCCACTTTGAAGGAGAAATGGAGGAAGACATTCATGACGCAGATGGGTTTAGGAAAAGGTTTCTGTGTAACAACAAATGTCATGATGTTTATGATGAGTAACAACTCCTTCAAGCAGTCAAGGAAGCAGGTCTTGTTTCAAAAAGTTTTGTGATTTTTGAAAATCACTTTAGCAGCAAGATGCGATCGGCCATACTCCTGAAAAAACTTAGTACAATTCCTGCATGAAAACTTGTGAGATGTTCGAAAATATAACATGCAGAAAGAAGGACAAATGCGACAAAGTAAAAAAATAAAATGCGTTGTATACCTCTTTTCGTGATCATTGCATGCACTTGTTTCATCGTTAATTGCTTTCTTAGCGATATGTTTTCATGAAATTAAAAAAAAAAGGTCCATTTGCAATTTTATTTGTTTTTTTATTATTTTATTTTTATAATTTATTTTTATTTTTTATGTTTTATGTTTTACCTAAGGTTTTTGTTATATATATATATATATATATTTGTTTTATATATTTTGA